>ML211632.1:0-17046 GCA_004369055.1 Polyporus arcularius HHB13444
TGTCGTAACTTTCCCACGTCAATCCAGATAGATCCAGATGGGTTTTTCATCCGGATGCACTTTCTATCTCGTTACGGAGAGTACTACGACGAATTTTCATGGCTTCATATATTGCTGTAGGACTGTCTGGACTGCTCTGTGTCATTTTCTTGCCGCAACATGGAGTCCCAAGGTCACCATGGTGGGCCCAAGATGGGCGCTTAAGAGCACTTCATCCGGATGCACGTGGGAAAATTGGGACATATTTTATATAGTTGAAGTTGTTCCTGGTATCCGAGGTAAGTAATTTTCATTTACCCACCCATAAATGGAACTATGACGCCAATGACCCGCGGCGTCATCGCGTCGGGCGTCGGGCGTCGGGCTTCGACGCACCTTGTCCACTAACCACCACCATCACCTGCTCGCCGCCGCCGTCGAACACGTCGTCCACGGTGTGTCGCACATCCTCCACTCTGCTCGTCAGCATTGCACTCGCGGCGACAACGTGGCGACCTGCTTTCACGTGGTCTTTGCACGCTGCGCTCGCACCATAATTAGCTCTCTTGTTTCTGAACTCTGAGACGATCTCTGACGACTACTATACGACATTGATGTTATGGATGGTACAAGGTGCGTATTCCCACTTGATGCAGGGTGTCTGAGTAACCCACCTACCTCCAATTCGTCCTCCCAATGTTGCCCCGACCATGCTGGGACATACGGCTCATTTGACGGCGACTACTCAATTTCTGTTCGTCGCTGGGTATCAGGTGCGCGAACAGTGATTACGGCTGCGAAGGTGGAGTGACGTTGATTTACCCGTAGGTTGCGGCAATCATGGTATGCAGCACTCGACAACGCTCAAGCCCACTTTCGACAACTCCTCACGTCCCACTCATCTCCCGAATGGAAGCGCGTTCCGGTAGCTAGCGACGTCGGCCCGTCCGTTGGCAAAGGCAAGGCTCGTGCATCGACTGTCCCCGACCCCTCCAACGTCGTCCTCCATCGCCGCGCTAGCAAGTCGGGGGATAACATCTACCGCGCTGTCCTGGAAGTGCCCATAGGTGAAGAACCAGTGTCACTTGATGCATGGAAATCTGTGTTGGTCACTCCGGAGCTTCGCAAGGAATGGGATCCCGCCGTTGAGAGTGCGCAGTTGCTGGAGATGTTTGACCAGGCCACACGGATCTCGAAGGTGAACTTCACCCTCGGGTGGCCGGCTAAGTGAGTAAAATACTACCTCTGCGCACGAATGAGGTACCCATTCCATGCCAGTCCCCGAGACGCAGTCACGATATCGCGTACCTTCAATGACGCCACCACTCTCATCGACATCTCTACCTCTTTGCCACGTTCTCCCGACGAGCCGAAATATCTGAGACCAGCTCCTCCTTATGTTCGCTCTGACGTTCCATGTGAGTCACTTCTTTCTGTTGTTGCTACGGCTGGTGGAGTAGCTGGTGGGTCGATTCGACTTCCGCCTTCGCTGCAAGGATGAAGCGCTTATGACCTGAGGCAACTGTCTGCGTTGCCTCGGGGTCGGCCATACGCGAACATGTTGTGTCCGGAGCAAGAGAATGAGACGTCTTCTGTCTTGCCCATGCAGTCCTCCAGCCAGCTCTGGTGCGATGTTGCGTAATAGCCTCTGGTCAGAGGCCCTCGCATATATCCTGGCGGAGTTCTTTTGAGTCAATCGCATACTGATTCCTTTCTAGTGTTCGCTTGGTGCATACAGTCGATACAACCCCAAGGCACCGAACAGGGTTCGCAAGCAAACGCATCGAAACTGCGCATTACATGCTTCTGGCAACACAACTTCCGGCTAGTATGGAGCTTTACGTCTGCGTCGAGCCTCGCCCAGCAGCTCAGCGCGATGACAGTGGGGTTATACAAGACCGTCCAGCACCGGGGCACTCGTGTTCCTCTCCTGACCGGCTACGGCAACGGCGTGTCTATCGAGCGAATACGTTTCGCAGTCGATAGGGAGGCGCTCACAGTGGATTACTCCATCGTACCTGAGGAGGATGAGCACCAGCAATCCACGGAACAGTCGATGGAAGAACTACACACATCACGCGAGATACGACGGCTCACTCGGTCTGTGGAGTTCTCTTTACCCTCTGCACATGGATGGGACGTACAGCTGTCGACAAAGGGCTCTTTGGAAGTCGCTCAGCTTCCTTGGACAGCACACGCCACTCGCGCCGCATCTTCCTCACCAGGCTCCGATAGCACGCCGGGAGAGCAACAGAAGTTCACATTCTCTGTCAAACACGCGTCGTTGCCTAACGACCACTCTGTGCTGAAGGTCCGCGTCGTTATCGAGCTGTCTGGTCCGTCTAGCGGATTGCGCCTGAATGGCATTCCACAAGTGATCGAAGAGCTGGAGCCCCGAGACCCCGCGTCTTTCTTCATGTCTCAATCGATGTTCCAGGACGCCTCCAGTGTCGCCGAACATAGTCTTCACACTCAGTCCTCTGTTACTTCCTCTGCCACTGCCACCACCGGTGCTACAAGCACGTCGAGGGCGTCAACGATAGGTGACCGACCACAGATTGTACGCACTCAGACGGAACGGTCAGCCCCTGCGGAGAAGTCCATCCTCTCGCGTGTCAAGCGGAATTACATCTACTTCTCCTCGTTACTGCAAGAGCCGGAGGCGAAGTGGAAGCAAAGTAAGTATCAACCTCGCTTATAAGTGAGTATACTGTTCCTGATGCCTGCTTAGCCGTTGAGGCGCGTGGGGTGTCGGTGTCTCAGCTCGACTCTATCGATCCCACGTTGGTCGTATATCGAGCTGAGGCGACATTTGTGGGGATTGGCATGTGGGACTTGTACGCTGCTATCACAACTCCCGGCGCTCGTGCGTACTGGGACAAGCAGTACGACGACGCAGTGCTACTCGATGACGTCAACGAGCTGACCGAACTGTGGCACTTGAAGACGAAGCCCGCATGGCCGGTGAAGTGAGTGTTACTGTCCGACTTCACATTGACCTGACTGACTTGTTCGTGCTATCCGCAGTGGGCGAGACATGGTTATCCTGAAGACCGTCTACAAGTCTCCCACCACTGTACATGTTTTCGCCTTCTCGGCTGACGACCCAAACCTGTTCCCGCAGATCCCACCAGTTGACCCCAGCGTCATCCGTACGCAGGTCGATCTGCAGGGCTGGGCAATTGAAGCCTTATCGCCCAACACCACGCTGGTCACGCTTCTAGAGCAGTCCGACCCCAAGGGCTGGTCGAACAAAGCGTCTATCCCCCAGCAGATGATCGCTGCTGTGGCCGGAACTGGCGAGTTCGCTATCAAGTGTGGTGGTCCTCCTATTGTCACGCGGCTCGACGGCGCCAAGGCGAACCAACTCCGGTACGACCACGAGCGCGGGAGCTTTCGTGTCGAGTACGAGGGTTGCGCGAAGAGGAGAACGACTGCGGCGAGCGAGAGCACGCGAGAGCGTGGAACACCTATGCCACTGATCGAGTGCGAGCTTCGCTGTGACCTCGACACATGGTCCACATCTTTGGACATCGTCGTCGATCCGCCACCACAAGCAATAGCGGCTCTTCGCCGCCACCGATTTTCCGCAGGAGGAGGCGGCCTATGGCTCACTATCACCCACGACGCTGTGTTCTCGGAGCAAGAACACCTTCAGGCAATCGTGCGTCGAGGTCCGGGGAGCGCGCCCAAGGATAAGGGCCTCGTGATGGTCAACGGCGTCAAGGTCGATGTCGATGTCGAGGAGATGCCGGAGCGTGAGGCGAAGAACCTTTTGAAACAGAAACGCGTCAAACCTATACGCGTTCCGCTCGACCAGCCGCCCGTCATTGGGGCCATCCGCAGGCGCAAGGCTGAGTGGGATGCGGACAAGGAGAACGAAACGGCCGAGGACGACAACGGCAGATCGTCTATTCCCCCTTCGCCGTCTGCGACGACATTCTCCACTACTGCGCCATCCTTTGCTACGTCCTTCTCGAAGTTCTTCACGTACGCGGTCGAGCAGGCGACTACCACTACGCAGCAAGCGGTCGCAGCGATCTCCCCCGCGATGGCTGCGGGTGAAGACGCGATTCTGTCCTCTTCGAAGCTTCCCATGCACTACGCCCTGGACGCCCTCGCCTTTGTGCAAGATCTTCACGCGCAACCCTTAGGAGACGGATGGGTCGGCGTCAGCGAGAAGGGCTTTCCGGTCCAGCGCAAGGTGTTTCCGGAGATCTCGAGCGCCATCCCCGTTCATAAGGGCGAGAAGGTCGTTGAAGGCGTCGCTGCGGAAGAAGTCGTCTCTGTTCTCACGAGCTATGACTGCCGGAAGCAATGGGACACGCGCTTTGACTCTGTCGCCGTCCTAGAAGCCTACGGTGCAGACGCCCATACTGCCTTCGTGACCATGAAGGGCGGGTTCCCCTTCCGTGACCGCGGCTTCTATCTGGCATCCCTCATCGCGCGCGGCACCACACCAGCGCCGACCTCTCGACGGAATACCGTGGATGTCGAGCCGATGACAAGTGAGAGCCACGCTCGCTCGGCCATCTTCTGCGTCTCGGCCTCGTTCTCCCCAGACTCGGTCAGTCAGTTCGCGGCGAGCAAGTACAATCCGTACGCTCTGCCCGTCGGGCGCGTATTCCTCGATGCGTGGATACTCGAGACTCTTGATCCGTATTCAGCAGAGAACTACGCGATTCCTTCGACTCGGTGCACGCGGGTTGTCGCAGTGGACTATGCGGGTTCCATTCCCGCCGCTGTCAACTCGATGATCAACGGCATGCTCCCGAAGTCGATCCTCGCTGTCGAAAGCTACCTCAAAAGCTTGTCGCCGTCTCCGCTGATGCGGCTGCCGGCAGCGGGCTTCGTTGTCGCACCGTCCCCGGAGGACAGGCTCAGGTCGCAGTCGCAGCACTCGTGGACGCTCCGTCGCCGCGATGCGAGTCGCACATTCCTCGCGGCTACGTTCAACCCCACCAGCCGGGTGTACTCGAGCCTCATGATTCTCAACGGGACAAGCAGCTTTCCCGCTCCCGCTCCCAAGGACGACCGGACCCCACGACCGAGCCGGATCATCACTCCCAACACTTCTCCCGCTATAGAGAACGCCGCCTCGCCGCAAGGTCAACAAGGGCAAGCCAACGATAACCAGACCCTGGAGCCCCGTGCGTCTGAGAGTCGAGTTGGGGCCGCACGGTCGCGCTCTCCGCGGGCCCGCGATGGGGGACGTTCGTCGACGATGTTCACTCCTCGCGGCGAGGTGCGGCTACCGGTGGACCTGCTCGTCTCGGAGCTCATCGTGGATTCGAAACTCTACCCGGGCGGCTACAACGTGCGACTGCGGTCTCGAGTGCAGAAGAAGAGCGCACAGAGTCAGCTTGTCCTCCCTGCTGCGTCATCGTCCTCGGCTTCGGCCACCGAGCAGGGGGCGGATGACGGAGCGGGCCCGACTCAGAGTGACGGGGAAGGCGACGTTGTGCTCCCGGTTGCGTGTGCGGCGTATACGCTGCCGCCGTCCCCTCTGCACTCGGCGGGGCTGAACGCCGACCGCCCACCGCGGCATCTTCTCCGCTTCTCCCTTCCGACCGCGCAGTACCAGATGACGACGATCGTGGACCCGCTGACCGGCGAGACGAGGGGCGCACCGCCCAAGCCACAGTGGCTGCTGGATCTGGAAGAAGGGCGGGCGATTATCGACATACGCGTCTGCCCACCTGCAGACGGGCTCCCCGACAACGCATCATCAGCGACCGCCGCAGCGCAGAAGAAGGTGACGGTGGCGGTGAACGGGGCACCCGTGGCTGTGATGAGCGAGAAGGAGAGCTTGACGGCGCTAGGGCGGGAGGAGCTGCTCGATGCGCGGGCGGCTAAGATGGACATCCTCGCACGGTGCGTGCATGTTTTCGCGTTTTCTTGCACGCGCACTCCGGGCTATCGCCGGGGTCGCCGTGTGGATGTGGGTTGGTTGCTGACAGGTTGCATTCATTCCCTTCGGGAACGCAGGTCGGTCTCCGCGGAAGAGCCTGTGCCTGCGGAGCTGCAGGCGCCGCTGGCCGTGGCCCAGCACCTTCTGGAAGCGAAGGCCCCGACGAGTGCCCCCGAGCCCTCTGGTACGCCGGAGGTGGAGGCGAAGGAGAACGGGGCCACGCCTGCCGATACCAAGGAGGATGCTACCGACAACGTGAGTGCATTCATTTTGTGTTGGAGATGAGCGCTCGTTCTGGGGTCGCGTCCACCTTGCACTGCGTGAGCCCCTGTTGCCACCTGCCTTGTGACGTTCGTGGACTGTGTCCACTGTTGCTGCAGATTGGATATCAAGCGAGCACGGCAACCTGGACGACATCCGGTCCGCAAAGTGTCGGACCAGACGCTGTTGTTCCGCGCGGTCGGCACCTTCGCTGCAGCGTGTGCTCTCCTCCTACGCAGGAGCTGGACGGCGGGCACCATCTGTGTGCGAAGAGCTGGTATGATGCAATCGCGAGGGCAGGGCTAGCAATGCTGTCTGCCCGCACTGCGGGCGCCAGCTGTCAGTGAAGATTTCGGTTGCTGACACGGTGTACGCGCTTCACTGCGTTGGACGGACGTTGACATTTTGCATTGCGTTTTAGCAGGCGACGCCGGTGCCGTCGTCGACGGAAAGCCACGCACCCGAGAGTGCAGCGAGCGGGCTGATGCGAATACTGAACGAGTACACGCACCACCCGTTCCTCAGGTTCAGCCCGTCGCGGCGGTCGAGTGCGCTGTTCAGCAGTCCGACAAGCTCGAGCCCAGAAGGGTCCGAGTCGTCCACGGGCTCCGGGGCAGGCGAGGCGGCGGCGAACAACGGGCCCGGATCTGGCGTGTTGCTGACGCGGGCTCAAGGGAGGAATGGGCCTGCTCGGACGGGGGCGTACCCGCTGTCGACAGTGGTCATCGTGGCGCTGATCGCGTTCCTTGTGGGCTCCCTGCTTCGGTCGCTGCTCTCGCCGGCCGACTTCATCTACGTGGTGACGGACAAGCAGGACATCTCGAACGCGGACACGGGCTGGCGTGAGCTGAAGCGGCTGCTGGAGGTGAAGTACGTGATTGGCGGGTGGGACTTCCAGATTGCTGTGGTGCGGCGGCACTAGCGACAGTGCGCCGTCGTTGTTGCTGTGTAATTGCTTTGTTCTTTTGTCGTGGCCGCGTGCGGTAGTCTACACACATGTAATCTTGTACCCGTACGCGTATAATTGTTTTGGCTTTTGTTGGGAGGAGCTGAAAGGACGCGTGTGTGGGACGGAGGGGCCGCGAGATGCCGGACGTGTGACCCGCCCGATTCCCATCGGGCAGACGTCGCGTGTAGGGTGAGACGCAGAGTCTGTCCTCGCCCTGCTCTTCCTCTCCCGCTTCCCTTCTCAGCCGATACCATCGTCCTCGTCTCCCCGCCCCTCCTCGCCGCCGTCCCACTCGCTCTCCAGCACACCGCACCCGACGTCGACGCTCCCCCGCCCGCCCTGCACCGCCGCTGCGCTCCCGGCTAGCCTATCTCCCCGCGCTCGGCGCACGATCTCCCACACTCCGCCCCTGCTCTATCCGCCCTGCTGTCTATCGCTGCTGCGCGAGGTGCGTCCTCCTCGCTCTCCGCCCGACGCCCGAGTCTCATCGCATAACGCCACCTCACTCTCGATAGCCCCAGACGCCCCTGCCATGGCCACCGATGGCACCACCGCGCCCGCCGCCAACACCCCGCCCCAGACCGACCCTCCAATCCAGTGGGATGGAGACAGAATGTCCGTATCTGCGTCCGTGCGTTCTGCCCGTACGACGGCACTGACCACGTCGTCCGCCTCGCCTGGACAGGTTCAACATCTACATATACGACTACTGCCTCAAGCGTGGCTTCCACAAGACGGCCCACGAGCTCATGGTCGAGGCGCAAATACCCCCACAGTCACAACCACCGATAAATGCGAAGCAGGGTCTGCTGTTCGAGTGAGTCTTCGTCCGGACGTGGGTCTCCGACCTCTCTCTCAGGCTGTGCGGGCCTTCCTTGCAGGTGGTGGAGTGTGTTCTGGGTCCTGTTCACGGCGAAGAGCAATGGTCATGGGTCGGAGGAGGCAATATTGTATACACAGGTACGTACGCCCCGTCGATCCCTTGTCAGGCGTCGTGCGAGCCGGTTCTCAGCGCCGAGCGGCTTTACAGAACGCGGCTCAGAAGCAGCAAAGAAATGTCGCCCAGCAGGGTCAGCAGCAGCAGCAAGCACGCTACCCCAACGGCGTACGACCACCCGGCCAGCAAGGACCACAGCCCAACGGCATCGGCCCCCCCATACCTCCCCCCGGCGCACCCCTCCCCAATGGCACCCAGCACGCTGTCCCCTTTCCCGGTAACATGTCGCAGCAGAACGGTATTCCTGGCCCCTCCGCAGGCCCTCCAGCAGGAGCTGCTCATCCGCAGGGTCAGAACATGCAGCAAGGTCTCCCGGGACAGCGTCCAGGGCCTCCGCAGCAACGGGGTCCGAACGGAGTAGCTTTCCAGTCTCCGACCATGGCGCACTCTCCGCCGCATGCCCCGAACGCTGCCGGATCGTCGCAACCGATGGGCGGTCTCGGTCCTGTCGGTGCCAATCAACCACTGACGCAGATGAACCGCGGTAACATGCTCCCTCCCAATGGTCCGCAAGGCCCGATGGGCTCGACACAGCAGACGCCGCAGCCCGGATATCAACTCGTCGGCCGATCGCCGAGCAATCCAGGATCACCCGCTTTCATGCAACCCAGTCCGTCCATATCCAACCGTCAGCCCCCCGGGATGGCACAACCTTCGCATGAGATGATCCAGCAAGAGCTCAATCGCATCCCCCCACCCGTGTTACAGAGACTCCGGCAGGAGCTCAACATGCCTGAGAAGGACGTGTCGGCCATGACTCTGGAAGAGAAGGTTTGTCTATTGCTGCTGTTGTGATTTGCGTGCGATATTGATGGTGCATGTCCAGCATCGATTGGTGATGCAGTTCCAACGCACGAGGCCGCCGAACGGACCAGGCCCCAGCAATATGCCGGGTGGTCAGCCAGGTCCCCCTATGCAGCCTCCGTCCGGCCTGCGCAACGCACAGGTGGCGAATCAAGGGCAACCTGGTCAGCCTCAGCACCAACCTCCTCATCCAGGGCAGAACCAGCAACCACAACAGCGCGGTGCTAAGCGAAACAGCACGTCGCCAGGGCAGGAGGTAAGAACAGACGGGCACGATTGATATCAGTTGGAGAATCGCCATCTTGACTGACGCACGTTTAACTAGCCCGAACAATTGCCGACGAGGAACGAGTCTTCCCCACCGGATCGAAAGCGTGTCCGCAGATCGCCCGCAGGGGGCGAGCAGCAGATGCAGCAGCCTCCCATGACACCGATGTATGCTCCACCGCAGCCTCAACATGGAGGCCCGCCTATGCAGCATATGATGCGGGCGCCGATGCAGATGCAGCCGTTCCCCGGTCAGCCGATGCCACCAGGCATGAACAACGCGATGCTCGGCCATGGCCTGGGTACCCCGCAGATGAGCCCAATGAACCCACCGATGGCACCGGGGATGATGGGTGCGCCCGCGCAGGGCGGGATGAATCCGCAGATGCACCAGGTACGTATAAGCTCGGGCCTTGGTGGAGACAGAGTAATGTCCGACGCACGTCCTCCTCAGTACCGACAGGCCATGCAGACCATCCACAAGCCGCCGCATCTGCAGCAGATGCACCCCGCGGGCGTCCCGTCTCCGTCTGCGTCTGACCAGCAGGGCATGCCTGGCGGGCATCCACCTGGGCCCCCTGGGAACAGACAGCCACAGAAGCCGATGGCAGGCATGATGCCCCCGCCGTCCCCTGCAATGTCTGCAAAGACACCGGGCGGACCTACGAAGCAGGAGGATGGCGGACCGCCACCGAACGGTCGCGTCGATATGTCCCCGCAACACGCCGCTGGAGGCATCGGCGGACAGGCGCAAGGTCATCCTGGAGGACCTGGCGGCCCTGGTGGGCCCGGGCCCGCGGGCACGTCGACACCTGCGCCGCAAACCCCGACCGCGTCGACGATGACCGCTCCCTCGCCCTCGGCGATCCTGAACGCGTCCACACCAAACATGTCGAACCACCCCCCGCCTCCGCCCCCACCGCCGTCAACGTCCGACGGGCTCGATCCGAACTCATTTGGCATCGATTTCACGGCGGGCTTGACGGACTTTGATCCCAACCTGTTCAACGGAGACTCGAGTCTGAACTTTGAGCGCGACTTTGCGGCGTGGTTTGATCCCGAGAACGCGGCGTGAGCGTGGGCGCTAGCGCGTGGGATGCAGAGGCGCCGGCGTTGTGGCGTTTTGGTCGCGTTCGTGGCGTTGTGGGCGAACGGACTCGGATGGACGTCCTTTTCTTTTCGCGATGGTCTGCGGTACTGGATTTGGAACCCGGAAGGACTGCTGCTCGTTGCTTGCGCGGATATACTCAGATCTCCATCTCCTAACACTGTTCTTTTCTTGCATGCGTCGGACACCGCTGTGCCTGTGCGTGCGTGATTCTCCTACCCCCCAACTCATGCACTTCCTCTCCCCCTCCCCATCCCCCGTTTTGCCCTGCGTCCCCCCTCGTCCCCTCGTCCCCTTCCCTTCTCTTGCTCGACGCCGACGTTTCTTCTGCCTTCGCCGACTCGCGCGCTGGCGTAGCCCTGGATGATAGTATTTATTGTCGTCAAAAGGCCATGCAGCGCGCCGATGCGGATGCGCCCATCTTGCCACCCTTGCCCCCTTCCGCTTAGCCCCCGCTTCGTCGTCCCCCCACACTACGTTACGCGACTGTAGACGCGCCCACCTCCCAATGCACCTCCCTACCCTGCCCTCGTCCTCGTCCTCACCCTCACCCATGTTTCCCCGAGCTCGAGCTCGTTGCCCCGTGCTGCTGTACCCGTACCCGTGTCGTCCGTCCCTGCTTCAAATTGTATCCCTGCCCGGGTTCTTCAACTGCCCACCGCCGCCCCATCGTCATCGCTCCCTCCTCGCCCGCTGCCCGCGGGCGTCCTCCACTTGGACCGGCAACGCGGGGCACTCGCTGACGGGCGATGTGTGCCCTCCCACTGCCCCGAGGCTTTGTCTCGATACCGGATGGCCGAGTCACTCGACCCGCCCGCCCGCGCACAGACGCAGCGCGCTCCTCCCCCAATGTCCGCATCCGTGTCGGTCCCTCGTCAGGTCCAGGTCTGTTCGTTGCTGTCGAGCTGTTGTTACCCCGAGCCCCCGTGCGCCTTGTTTTCGTCCTGTGTCGCGGTCGTGCCTTCTACGTACATAGTTGCCAACGTGTTGCGTTTTCCCCGTCCCGTCCTCCGTTCGGATTGCGACTTGTCTCTGTTTTTGTTTCTGTTGGTCCGGTTTGCGCTGTCTGTTAGCCTGTCCTGCCTGTATAGTGTTGCGTTAGTTCTAGTTGGTCCTGATTACTATCCCTCTCTCCTATCCCTAGGTGTCTTCTGTCCGTCTCTGCAGCTGATGGTGCGTCATGGCTGGTGGACCGTGGTACGTCGGCTGGAGTGAGTCTTTTGCAGCATCACGATCCCTCCTGGTGAGTCGGTGCGTCGTGATATACGCTCGTCACGTCTTTTCGAAGTTTTAGTAAGTGACTCCGACAGTACGGACGCAGACACTTTCCTCGCTACCGGCGACTACCTCGCCAATCAAAAGGTGCTTGAGGGCTTTGCGTCTTTATCTTCTTTGACAATGTCATCCAGGTCCATATTTACGCGTCGTCCGAGGAGCCGCGCCAGACTTGGAGTTCGCGCAGTGTGTAACAAAGGCAGCTGTAGCTGGTGTTCAGTCCTGTGACTGAGGAGACGAGTGTCGGAGCTGTACGTACCTGAGAGCCTCACTGAAGTCGTAAGGCCTATGTGAATGACTGAGAGTGATTGCAGCGCGACTTCCCGGGCCTTGCCAAGCTTCAAGCTTCAAGTCCTGAAGGCTAAGCAGTGCTGCTGGTGAACGCAGTAAGCATTCTGACGGAATGTGTACCGCGTCAAACAACCAACTCACCCACCTAGTCAACAGTTCGTGAGACTTGCAGAGTGAGGGAAGGTGTCGAAGTGGATCAAGTTCAAGTTTGAGATTAACGCTCATCCCGCGGAGTTATGCCTTTAAGTATCCACACACGAAACGAGACGCATGGTAACGCTCAGCGTAGCATTCCGAAACCACGATGCGATACAAATCACTACCAGTGAGGTCCAAAGTCCGGAGGGACAACATCACCTACAGGCGGCGCGCCTTCCACAGAGTCCCCCGAATCCGACTGGCCGTCATGTCTCACAGACAGCTCCTCCTCCTCCTCCTCCTCCCGACTCTCCTCCAGATTTGGAAGTGATGAACCATCGCTCCCCTTGCGCCTCTTTGTAGGTCGTTCGTCTCCGTCTTGATTATACCCGTAGTCATTGCTCGGATACGAGGAAGAGAAGTTGTTGTTCTTGCGAGGAGCGACTCTCGTGCCCTTGAACAGATCTGTGCACTTGGTGTTCGTCTTCGGCCATCGCACCACATTGCCCTCCGCATCCGGGACACCTGATGTATAGCGTACGAAGAGGTCGAAGAGTGCTTCATGGTTATGCAAGAGGGGTTTGGCTGCTACGCCGTTTCGGACAACGAACGAGCGCTTTGATGGTGCGCTCTCGACGCGCGGCCGCTTAGCGAACTTGGCAGTGCGTGACTCGAGTTTTTCCTCGAGGTCATGCGGCCCCTTTGGAGTAGGGTCGTATGTCTGGCGGAGGAGGCCGATATCAATCGTGGAGTAATGCTCGGAACAAAGCATGGCGATGTCGACTAGCAATTGATGGAGGGTCAGATTGTTGAAGGCCAACATAGGTGGCTCCGAGGACAGCATCTGCTTGAGCTTGTGCTTGCCGCCGATGTGTGCACCGTCCGACTCGCGCACACGTACGGCGTCGTAGGTGGACTCCACATGGGTCGCCAGGTCCCCTCCGGTCAAGTCGGTCTCGTGGAAGCGGAGGACGCAGCAGTGGTAGACGTGTACGAAGGACTCGACGTCGTCCGAAAGCATGTACGGCTTTCCAGGGAACTGCAAGGACAAGGCAGAGCGGTAGTACCAGGTTCCCTGGGAGTTGGATGGGTGAGTGCATGTCGTCATTACGGGAAGATGCAACCTACGGTGCGGTCGGGTGTCCGTGGCTGCTGATCAGGCGACATTTGTTCCGCATACTTGCACAGGTCCCAGTCGCACAAGATCCCCACTCGGATGACTTTGCCACGGCCCACCTCGTAGATCATGATGTTGCTGACGCTAACATCCCTGTGCAATATGCGTGCTATCACCCAAGCAGAGCGATGAGCTGGAAGGGCCTTAGCATGATGAACGTATCGGAGCATGGCATGAACATACCGTAAAGGGCGTCAACCATCAGCATCGCAAGCTCCTTGAAGTCTGCGAAGTCCGTCAAGGGGCGACAGACTTGTACTATCAAAATGCGATAATGGCCGCGAGCAGGCCGCGAACGATGTATGGTCCCATGGGTCCTGGTAAGCTGCCAGGAGCCGTCGGAGTTGGGTACATCCTCGTATGCCAAGCATGTGAGGACACCGTCGGTGACACCCTTGCTCTTCAACCGCTCGTATACTTCGTGCTCAGGTTGCATGCGCTTGAGGTCGAGCCGCCACGACTCCTTGATGAATCTGACCACGTTGTCGTCGATGTCGTAGGCCAGGTAACCACGGGTGCAACGACCGTAGAGTGCGGGGCTGGCGAACGTGGGGCGACCTATTATGTATCGTTTACCGCACATTGTGAGCTGGTACGGAGGCCACTGGGTCGAGGTGGGACCTGAGTCCAAGTCGTCCGGGTCCCTAGACAGAGCGTGGTAGATCTGCTGCTCAATGTAGTCGGTGGGAGCGTTGGGGGCGTACTTGAGCATTGCCTGCACGTCTTCTTTCTCGGCAGGGACAACGGTTGGGTCGAATCCTAGCTCCTCGCGCGTCATGGATGCGATGCGCCAGAAGAAGGTGTGGAGAGTGAGGTCACTGCGAGTGCCGTAGTTGAATGGTTCGGAGACGACGCAACCTTGGCGATCGAAGAAGAGAAGCCGTGCGCGGTTCTTGTGGACGTACACGGCGTAGAGATGTTTGCGGTGCTGATGCCCGAAGATCTGGCCGACATACTCGGCGATTTGTCCCAGCGCCTCGCGACCCTCATCAGAGTCCGTGCGCAAGAACTTCTTCGGGTCATCGTCGAAGTAGAAAGCCGAGCGGCTCAAGTCGACCTTGACTTCGATCGGGACCACCATGTCAGCCCACGAGCAATTGCCGACCCAGTCCTTACGCTGAATTTTGTTGCTCTTGTGCATCTTGCTCGTCTTCATGAACTCGTCGGGGTCCTTCACGACGTATGCGTCGTAGCGTCGATCATTGAGAAACACGCCAACGTCGACCCGCGTGGTAGTCTTCGGGTCCTCGGTCGGATCGGCCTCTCCAGCCTGGTTGCTAGCAGACTTCGCTGAGTTCTCCGCATTGGTGCTTGTACCCGAGTTCGCGCGATGCTTCTTATCGTTGACGGACCAGTTAGAGACGTCGCGAGTTGCAATGGGAGGGTCGGCTTCTTCGTCTAAGCCGTATGCAACTGACACTGCATGCCCAATCTTGCACTACAGAACATGTAAGTACTCACAACCACCGTATAGTCACACTGTCTGACGTACGATATGCAGGTTGACTTTCCATTCCGACTTGATCGAACGTAGTTTGGAAACGTAGTGCAGCTTGCGGAGATGTTGTGAAGGAATGTCCTTGCCGGGGTCGTCCTTGCCCGGAAGATACTGCTCAAGGAAGGACTGAAGCGTCACCTGCGCCATATTGAACTTCATCCCTTCGAGACCGGTGTAAACGGGGCGGAGGTTCTTGTTCGCAGGTTTATCGAACGCGTGAGCAGTCGCAGTCGCGCTAGCCTTAGCAGGGGTAGAGTTTGAATCGATGTGCTGGGCTGTGTCTGGCGTACGAGGCCGACCACCGGGTGGAGAGTTGTCGTGAGAGGACGAAGACATGATGGTTGTAGGGAGACTTACGGGGAGGCCGTTTGGAGAGGCCCTATATGTCTGTAGACTTCGCTTTGTTCGATATATCGGGTGGTCGCCACGAGGGCGGACACGTTTGTGGGTGGGGGCTGGTGGGGGCTGTGGTAGAGTGGCTCTGATTGGGGGACAACAATGAGTCAGTCCACATTACCGCCTTCATGGCCTGCTATGGTTCACTCACATAGAAAGAGACAACAATCAAAATTTTCTATCGATATGGCGAGCAGGACAATGGTGCGTATACTTGGTGGTCTGCAATAGCGAGTTCAACATGCACAAGCGCCTGTACATGCTGAGCTCCAAGCGACCAATCATGTCACGTGGTCATATTGGCAATTTGAGCGCCCACATGCATTGTTCCTCGAGATCGAACCGTCAACGACATTCACCGCCAAAAAACCGGTCAGTGAAAGGCATGAAAGAGGCCCAGCTAAACTATCACTGTTTCGAGGCTGAGCGCCCGCAAAACAAAGAAAGTTTAGCCTCGCCTGGACTACATATCACATCCATTTCACTGACCGGTCACCGATTCCGGCACTCATGCCCCAGGTTTGTTGGTTTACCGCTCTTAAACTAGGAGCCAGCACGGCAGGCATACCCGCATCTCGGACGGGCGACAGGCGCGTCATATCGGCGTCACGAGGATAAGTACCTTTTGTCTCGTATCAGAGCGCAATCGGCCAATAGGTTTCCTTCGGACTGAACCCTGGCCGGAAGGTAACCTCGTGCGGCGAATTTTTGCCCGTTGGCATGCCTTTTGTCCCGTCCAAAATGCCGGAATGCCTGTCGTGCAGACCACCATCGGTGGCTGTGAACTTGGTTCGGGTGGCTGTGCAGTTAAAGTTCCTGGGGCTTGACTCGTCTCAAGGGAGAGTTCGCCCTCGCCCCCTCTGCCTTCTGTGCACTCAGCTCTCTCTCAGAGCAGACGAAGTACATGTGAGTCAATCCATGACTCAAGCAATGAACAGGGCACGCCAACCCAGGTCACGATTAAGTAAGTAACGACGGAAATCCCGGGCTACTACTTACTTAAGTAAGTACTTAGTCCGAGAGACTTGTACTTGTAGTAGTACGCAGGGTGCGGGAGGGGCTGAGGGAGGAGAGAGAGGTGGAGAGCATTAACTTCTCACCCCATACTCCCACCTGCTCACCTGGAAGGTCGCCTAGATGGACTCGAACCAACTCGGCTACGACCCGGAAACGGTGTTGCTCGAGCCTCGCAAAGAGGACGCTGCGCCGCAAGAAATCTCCCAGCTTCGCACGGCTATCGAGGAGTGCTCGTTGCCAAGCCAGGGCAAGCGACATGGAGAGAGTCGCTCTGATACTGGAACAGCAAAACAAACTTTCCTTATCAGTACGTAGGGAGTAGCTACAAAGCACTAGTTGGTCGTCGTGGCAGTAGACACACGCTCATAGAGCCGAACTTACCGCGAGATGGATAAGAACACTGTGGCCGCGTGCCAACCATTATTACTTGTTGTGATACTGTGGTTAAGGACGTTGGAGATCGTGCTGCTGTAAGTACTTGACAGACTGTCTTCCGCTTCCGACCTCAATTTCAGCTCATGCCCTAGAGAACATCGTAATTGTATATTCATTCTGTGGAATCGGGAGGAGTGGTTGCGCGTCGTGGTTGAGGTAGAAAGCGAACATTGCGGGCGCCTACTGTGGCGATGCCGCCATATCCTGATATGGCGATACACTCTGATGTTGGTTCGTATTGCGCGCCACGGCGGCTTGACCAGAACGACCACGCCCCCATTGTCCTTCTCATCTGCCCGCCCATCTGATCAAAAACCATTGTTCGTGTACACAGGTACGTTTGTCTGCCACATGGCTGCGGCGGAGCTGTGGCTCAGGACTGACAATGACTCGCAAGGACGACCCCACCTACGACATCCTCGTGACACCTCTCAGGGACACCTACAGTCCTTTTGCCTACGATCCTGCGACCGACAAGCAACGCGGCCCGTATCTGATTGGCCACTCCGCAATGGGTCCTCGTTTTCGCCAATTGCCGGTCGA
>ML211633.1:0-17043 GCA_004369055.1 Polyporus arcularius HHB13444
TGGCGCCGCTACCAGTAGCTCGCAACGCCGCGGCAGTTGCGTTCTTCGCTTTCTGCCGAAGTTTCGCGCAGGTCAGTGTCGAGATTATCCACAAATAATCCTCTCATCATCCGTTCACTCAATAATATCCGGCAGACCTGGGGAATCGCTATGGCAGGAGTCATCCTCCAAAACCGACTGAGCAGCGCGCTCCCCGCCGCCTTCATATCACTCTTCCCAGGGGATGTGGACATCGCTTTTGCTGCCGTTCCAGTGATACGCACCCTCGATGCGCCTCTGCGCGGACAGGTTCAGGCTGCCTTCGCTGACAGCTTGGCTGTCGTATGGAAGGCTATGATCGGAGTCTGTGGAGCAGGCTTCTTGACTGTCTTGCTTCTGAAGGAGGTCCCGATGACGACGCACATGGATGAGCGGTTCGCGCTGGAGGAAGCGGGTAAGAGCCTACCGGATGAGGAGAAAGGACAGACGACGGTTGCAACAAGATGATCTTCGCCTCCTAATATTTATGCGTTCTGAACACGTAACTTACACCATCTATAGCACACCGACATAGACTGCTACTGTATCAACACATAATCTGACAGTCTACATACTTGATAAATGAGAAGCGTCATGGGGATATTGAGCCATCGAAAGACTGAAGAGTACCAAGAAAATAGAACGATACGAAAGCAACGAGACAGGTCAAGAAATGAGCGGACGGACAGGGTCGAACAGTGAACAAGGAACCATGTACACCTCTATAGTACAAGCGATGGGCGGCCTCACAACGGCAGCTCTGGTCCTCTAGGCAGGTATCCAGACCTCAGGGTGTCCGAACTTCCGCTCCTTGACAATCATGCCGCACTCAGGCTGCATGCACTTATAGTGACGGTGCGTGCCGCTGGCCCACTTGACCTTCCACGAGTGGTCCGCTCCACCTGGACAGTCCCCGGCGTCGAGAGTGGCCACAGGCCTGAGTGGCTTCGGATTGTCGCAGACGCGCACGCAGGGTGCAGCCGACGACCGCCTCGATGAGACGTTCGAGGGAGGTAGCGCCTGTGCAGGGGACGCCGGGGTGGGCACCGACTCCCACACGGCAGCAGACGTTCTGCGAGATGACACTTGGCGAGGACGGCCGACGGGGACGGACACATCCGCGCCTGCGCGTCCTGAGATCCGAGGGAGACGGGTAAGGTATGGCAGCCCAGCGAGTGAGCTCGGGGCATCCGAGTTCGTCGTTCCCATTGAAGATCGCCCGGCAGAAGACCTCCGCGGTGCATCATGACTGCAAGGAGGAGATGGTGGTGCATCGAAAGAGACTCGTGGTGATGGGGCGACTTCTTCTTCTGCCGCGGACTCGTAGATGGACATCGCGTCGTCGCTGTCGTTGTCTTCGTCTTCCCTGGGACGCTCAGTGGGCAAGGGCGCCGCTGGAGGGGTTGTCGGCGTGGGAAGTGTTGCTGTCACTGTCTCGGGCGAACTCTCGTCGGCTCGCGGCTCGCAAACGATGAACTTGTCTGGGGCCCAATACCCGTCCTGCTTCTTCTCGCCAACTTTGACATGGCAATTTTGACAGAAGTACAGTCGAGCGTACTTGTTCGCGGAGAGGATAGCCCAGTTGTGGCCTTTCGGACAGTTGTATTCGTAATTTGCTGCCACGGGAGCACGGGGTCTAGGACACGATGCCACCGAGACTCGGCGCCACTCAGAGGTAGCCCGGCTGGGCTGTTGCCCTCTTGGACCCGTAGTGGGAATCTCGAGAACACGCCTTCGTTCTACCACTGGAGGCTCGGACTCGAGCTCCTTACTTGGCTCAATAGTTGCCGCAGTATCGGTCGAGGCAATAGCTTGCGACGCGGAGGGTTCATCGACCAGAGTAGCTTGGGAGTCCATGCGAGCCAGAGGCGTCGACTGCATACGAGCGGATACCGGCTGTGGATTTGTCGCACCAACGTACAGCGGTGGTCTGTTCCCGTTCGACGACCCTGTCATGATGGACAATCAACGTATGCTCCTCATAAATTTACGAAGATACTCACAAGCTTTGATCTCGTTCAGATACCTCTCTCCGAGCCAAGCAAATGCTTCTTTCTTCTGCAGGTAGCCGTAGTAATACCTAAATTGTCTGTTGAGCGCACGAGCTCGAATGAGGGCAGTCAAGAACGGACCATGCGGACGCTCTCAGACGCTGTTCGCATTGTTCTTCCTTAGTACATCCCCCTACAGACCGAAGTTACAAATGTCAATGACACGGTTTGAGCCGGAGCGGGTATAGGTCCGACCTCCGAAGTAGCGGCGTTGGTACTCCTGCTTTACTCGGCTGGCCTCGTTAGGCGACTCATCTAGGTTGCGGTGTGAATCGGGATCGCGCTCTCCTGCAGTGCGATATTTATATTAGGCACAGCCACTGGTTCAATAATCAGGACTCACGCGTAGTATCGTCGAGCTTGATAGCTTCACTGAGATCTTTGTTGAATCGAGGCAACACCTCCCGCGCCTCCGCTAGGAAGTCGTTCCAGCGTGCAGGATTTTCCTCTCGACGGATTAGAGCTAGATCGCACCGATCAACACTCAGATTATTCGCGGACTCTGATAGATCCGTATGCGGGATCATGTCTCGCAGCCGCTGAATAGGACTGACGAATCCTGGCGTGACGATACCTGGATGCCGCGCCTTGACCTCTCTGAACCTGGCTCCAAGTCGAGCAAAGTCCTCGCCGGACTTCATGAGATCCTGCGGCGACAAATCTCAGTAAACGAGCTGTGATGAGAACCGACGGAATTACCAGGGCGGCTTCTATTAGAGGCACAAGTTGCAGCGGGTACGGTGCATTGGCGAGCTGAGGCGTATTTTCAACCTGCCGTGACCACTCGTTTGCCATCTGCCCCATGAGCGCGTTAAACTTGAGCTGCATAAAGGTTTGCACAGCATCTGAGGGCATGTCGGAGAGCTGGCGAGGTCGACTAGCAGATGACGTGCCAGCAGGAGCACGATTGAGGGGCGTCGCCTCTGCGAGAGGGAGGAGGGACGGGTCCCACGTGAGGAAGTATTTGTCCCCGTCCAGATCACCAGAGGACATCGTGTCCGGGATGGAGTGTGGCGCGGTGGACGGAAAGACTGCACGGTGTCAGCCTAGAGAAGTAGCGGCTAGGGTCGAAGAGCGTACCTATACAGTTGCGATGATGTCTCAGTTCAGGATGATCGACGGCCCGTAACTTCCGGATGTCTACAGCATTGTCAACGACGGCAAGTACCGCTAACACAGTACTCACCTCCAGGATGATACGACGGAATTCTACGCGAACTATGAGCAGCGTCGAATTTTACGAGCGGCCAACGTACCTAGCAACAACGACGTCTCGGACTAGAACACCGCTGCGGCTGGGCAGGTTGATGTACACCTCGTCAGGACTGAGCACTCCTTCTTCATCCACGACGCCGAAGACGTAGCACGAATCCTGGACCCGAAAATTCATCTTTTTGCGGAGACTCTCGTACTGGATTCGCTGGAACCTCTGCAGGCGCTGCCTCACAGTGGGCTCAGTCATGTCCTGTCCGGCAAGCAGCATGTTATAGACTATACGAGACGGTCATGAGTCAAACGGGCGGCAGGCAAAGGAACTCATGCACTCACGGCCTTGAGCCAAGGTGTCCTCTGCTGCCGCGTCGAGCTCTCCTCTGATATACATAAGGGCTTTTGTCCTGTCCGTCAGAATGCAGCCGATCAGGTCGAGCTGGTCCTGGAGGAGCCGCTGGAAGACGGTTGATGGGATGCCCAACGTCAGCAGAAGCACCATCAACTGGACGTTGAGGCGTGCTGCGGCAGGCAGCGAATTGACGTTGTTGATCTCCAGGACCGTCGGACCGCCGTCATACTTGAGCATGGATGGTCGGTACGCAACTAGGGGGGCGACGTCGAGGCCTGCACGAGCGCCACACAGCGTGTCGAACTTGTCATCTGGGTAGCGCACGAGGAGCCCTTTGATGCCCCCACGGCGGATCTGGAAGACTGCGACGAAACGTCAGATGATGCGGCATCTATGACACCAAAGTACTCACCAGTCGTGTCGGATGGCAAGTCGTGCTTCGCGCACAGTTGGGCGGCGAAGGAGTCGCGGATCATCCCGCAACCGTCGCTGTGCAAGGAGCCATCCGGAGCCGTGAGTTCGGGTATTTGGAGCGTCAGTCGTTGAGGTATCTGGCAACCCAATCTCAATACAGTCCGAACTTGCGAAGGGACAGAAGGATGCTAGACATACATCGAGGGACTCCACCGTGGAGGAGAAGGACAGGCCAAGACGCGCGGCATACTTGCCGTACCCCGATTTAAGGTACACAGAAGGCAAGTCCCCGAAGGATGCGAGAAGGCGTTCGACGGACCACGCTTCGTCTTCACGAAAGAACATGAGCTTCCCGGCCTTCACCTGCGACTCGGTGAAGCCGCAGAAGCGGTACCTGTGCAGCGGATTAGCTTCGAAAAGAATCACACGGGTTTGGCTGACCGGATGCTGTTTATTTCGACGCCTTCGTGTACCCACTCCAGTAAGGTCGAGCGCAGGACACGGATGTCCACCTGCTTAGGCAGAGAAACGAGTAGAAAGCGGGTCGAGTCATCGACGAGGCGCATCGCACGAGACGAGGGATGCCTCTGTAGCTGTACATCTCTCAAGTTCACCCCATCGGGGCAATTCGCCGAGTATACAGATACATGAGCATGGATCATGAAATGGTCGTGAACAGTCGAAGTAGAGAAAGGAAGAGTCGAACCAGGTCGAACTGCTCAAGGTCAACATCATCTTTAGCCGACGGATTATGCCGATACTTACAGGCGCTGGCAGAGGCCCACTGATTGCTGGCGTTTTCTCCAAGTTCGCACCTGCGTGAGCCATCGTCAAACCCGACAAGCATGATTTAGAGGTGAGTAATTCGTTTGTAGCGAGACCTGAAAAGCCGCGGTAATAACACTGATAAGCATCTTCGCTCTCCCAACTGGCAGCCCGCGCTGTGAATGAACTCAATCCCGCACGAAGATCTATACATGGTCTCGTGAAACGGGATGGCGGCCACCGACTGACTTCGTGTGAACGATGTTGTCCTCTAGAGACCCACGGTTTGCGGTTAGGCCACCTATGAGCCACTTCACATGTGCCGACGCACCAGATTCTGTTGCATCACTCCAATGGCCGCCGTCTAGGCTGCGATGGGGTCGCACTAGACAACATTTGTCGCAGTTGGTTGAGTGTTCTAGGACATATGACCCAGCTAGTGAAGCGAGATCTTGCGAAGCTGTTGCAAGCGTCCGCGGGAAAGTACTCAGAGGATACTTGAGCCTGTCACGAGTTAGATCCAGGTGTTCTTTAAGGCTGTGTCTGGTAAGGGACGTCCAGAAGAGCCGAGCCTTGTCACCTCCGCAGCTGGATTTTGTCCGTGACTCGTGAAACCTATTGACGATACTGCAAGGTCACCTGTAGGACCCCGGCGCTTGGTCGCTGACGTTCGCAACTCGCATCCTCACGCCCATTACGTCTCAAGTCTGGACACAACTTCAGAATGGATCGGTGAGCTACTCACGTACGCTACTAACATGTGAACAGAAATTCATGAATTTTCTCATGCATAGAATTGGAGACGTGATTGAGTTCAGTACCGCGGATGGTACGGAGTGGTCAGCTGCGCGACTGTACCCCACACTTCGGTATGTCATCTCTTCGGTTTCAGAGATCGCTGGTCCCCTGAGCGAAGAGCTATTGTTAGTCGAAGTGAAGAGGCCTCTGCGCTTCAAGTTATCGCATGCGAGGCTCGCAGACAAGGCGGTCCTAAATGTGAACCGCCGGCTGCCCGTCGAGATGATCTGCAATGTACAACGTACAACGAACCGGCGGGGATCCTTTCAGGCGGCCTTCTCTCTGTAGCAATTGCTCCCAGTGAGAGCCTCGCGTCGTGGATACCTCTCGAGAACCCTTCGAATTGCGGGGAATCAAGGAACACTGTGGCCGTTTCACACACTCATGTCACTACACGAGGTTCTCATTCTTTCACCCCGCAGACTCGAGCGATGTTCATTTCAATACGGAAGCGGGTCAACTCTGTCTTGCAGTCATCTGCCCCGACCTCATGATTTGTGCAATTGCTTCAATGGTTTATGCATCTCTACCGCCCTGCCACAAGCAGCGAGCGGCCTTCCTCGGCGTCAGGGTTGCCACAACATCTAGATGTGAACTGCGCGAAGGGCCCCTGAAATGTTGCACTCCCTGGCTCGGACCTTAGCTACCCGGGAACGTCACAGGGCGCGGGGCGGCACGTTCGTAAGCAGTGTTGCTTTCAGGATGCTCGCTGGCATCTATGCTCCCTATTGGTTGTGCTAATGTTGGCCGGCCAGTAGTGTTCGTGGGTAGGCTCGGAGGTTAGGACGACGTTAGAAGCCTGCACGATTTGCTCCCTATCTTGTGGCGTCAATACAACGGTCCCATGCGCGCTGCGACCTACGGACGACCTCCCTCCTAGTCCGCCAAGAACGACCCCATGTTCTCAGGATCCACTACTTGTGTTCCAGGTGCGCAATTCTGAGCGCGGTTCTGTGCTAAACCGTCTTGAGTACCTCCGTCCAGCTGACGTTCCACTTATGTGAAAGGTATCCGTTGTGGGAGGGCTCATGACTTCGCGAATGACCCCTTGGGAACTCCAGCTGCGGGCGAGCGATAACAGATGGCCAAGTGCTGCATAAAAAGCCCCTCGAAAGAATGGGGATGCCCCAACCTCAGTCGGGGCTCCCATCTCTATTCTTACCATCGCTCACCTGCCCCTCCTCTTGCACCAGAACAGCATGGGTCACCCTGAGGAAGTCGATGTCATCGTCTGCGGGTGCGTCTCATGCTGCTTCTCTCCTCCGCCTGACTCAGGTCTAACCACATGGTAATCGTAGTGGTGGTCCCGCAGGTTCTGTTGTCGCAGGACGTCTCGCCTATGCCGACCCTAACCTCAAGGTTATGCTCATCGAGGGTGAGTAACCGGCACGTATCGTCGCGACGAGAGCCTGACTTCCGGGTGTACCAGGCGGTGCCAACAACCGCGATGATCCCTGGGTGTACCGGTACGTCGAGGTCACCGCCGCATAGGATTCATGTATTCACGACGTATTCAGTCCTGGCATCTATGTGCGCAACATGCAGCGCGATGGAGTGTATGTATTCCCCGAGAGTGGTTGTAGATCGTCGGCTGACACTATCTTAGCAACGACAAGGCCACCTTCTACGTGGACACCATGAAGTCGTCTCACCTCCGCGGACGGCAGTCTATCGTTCCCTGTGCCAACATTCTCGGCGGCGGTAGCAGTATCAACTTCCAGATGTACACTCGTGCCTCTGCCTCTGACTGGGGTACGACATCATCCCCTCTTTGATCATGTCCGCTCATGAACTTGACTAATCCTAGATGACTTCAAGATGGAGGGATGGACGGCGAACGACCTTCTCCCGCTCATGAAGCGTCTCGAGAACTACCAGAAGCCCGCCAACAACGACACGCACGGCTACGATGGCCCGATCGCCATCAGCAACGGCGGCCAAATTTTGCCAGTCGCCCAGGACTTCCTGCGCGCATCGCACGCGATTGGCATTCCCTACAGCGGTACGTGCCCTGCACTGTTCTACTCCGTGCCGTATGTTGAACACTCTGTGTAGACGACATCCAGGATTTGAAGACATCACACGGTGCAGAGATCTGGGCCAAGTACATCAACCGTCACACCGGCCGTCGCAGCGACGCCGCAACCGGTACGTACACGCTGTGTGAGACATTGTCATTCATGCCGCCTCTGACTTCGTTCGTAGCTTACGTCCACAGCGTCATGGACGTCCAGAGCAACTTGTACCTCCGCTGCAACGCGCGTGTCTCCCGCGTTCTATTCGACGGGAACAACAAGGCTGTCGGCGTCGCCTACGTTCCGTCGCGCAACCGCGCCAGCAACATCGTCGAGACCGTCGTGAAGGCGCGCAAGATGGTCGTGCTCAGCTCGGGTACCTTGGGCACACCTCAAATCCTCGAGCGCTCCGGTGTCGGTAACGCCGAGCTCCTCAAGAAACTCGACATCCCCGTTGTCAGCGACCTCCCAGGCGTCGGAGAGGAGTACCAGGACCACTACACGACTCTGTCTATCTACCGTGTCTCGAACGAGACCGAGACGCTCGATGAGTTCCTACGCGGCGACAAGGATACGCAGAGGGAGCTCTTCGCTGAATGGGAGACGAGCCCGAACAAGGCACGTCTGTCTTCGAACGCCATCGACGCAGGCTTCAAGATCCGCCCGACGGAGGAGGAGTTGAAGGAGATGGGTCCGGAGTTCAACGAGCTCTGGGACCGCTACTTCAAGGACAAGCCCGACAAGCCGGTCATGTTCGGCTCCATCGTCGCTGGCGCGTACGCCGACCACACACTCCTTCCCCCCGGCAAGTACGTCACGATGTTCCAGTACCTCGAGTACCCGGCTAGCCGTGGCAAGGTGCGTGTCGTCATCCGCGTGTGTTCCCGACTTGAGCATCGGTCACTGAGCATGACTGTATAGATCCACATCAAGTCGGCGAACCCGTACGTGGACCCGTTCTTCGACAGCGGCTTCATGAACAACAAGGCCGACTTCGCGCCGATCCGCTGGAGCTACAAGGTTACCCGCGAGGTTGCGCGTCGCATGGACGGTGAGCATCACGTCCATCCACCTCGTGCGTTGCATGGCATTAATCCTGGATCTAGCCTTCCGTGGCGAGCTCGCCTCGCACCACCCGCACTTCCACCCCAACTCTCCCGCGGCGACCCGCGACATCGACATCAAGACCGCGAAGGAGATCTACCCGAACGGCCTGACTGTCGGTATTCATATGGGCACCTGGCACCGCCCGAGCGAGCCGTTCGACCCGTCCAAGGTGCACGAGGACATCAAGTACACCAAGGAGGACGACCAGGCCATCGACGACTGGATTGCCGACCACGTTGAGACGACCTGGCACTCGCTTGGCACGTGTGCGATGAAGCCGCGCGAGCAGGGCGGTGTTGTCGACGCGCGTCTCAACGTGTACGGCACGGAGAACCTGAAGTGTGTCGACCTCAGTATCTGCCCGGTGAGTAGGACGTGCCTTGGGTTCGAGCATCGTCACTGACTCGTATTGTCGCAGGATAATCTGGGCACGAACACCTACTCGTCCGCGCTCTTGGTTGGTGAGAAGGGTGCCGACTTGATCGCAGAGGACCTCGGTATGTCATGGTTTCTTCGGCGCCTGCACCTACTGACGTGACAATATCTCCAGGTCTCAAGCTGCGTCTTCCTCACGCCCAGGTCCCGCATGCTCCCGTTCCGGCGGGCAAGCCTGCCACTCAGCTCTTCCGGTGAAGTGTTGTCTTCCCTGGTCGAAAGGTCGTCGTGTAATTCTAGTCGATTCCATGCGAGATACTATATCCAGTGTACCAATATCTCATCATGTATCATTGACATTCTATGTACGATTAGCGTCATGAAACATAGCTGGTCATCGCGGATACCATATCACTATCCAGTTTCGCACTCAGTGAGTGGCGCTATCAGCATCACGCAAGACCACAGGACATGATTGAACTTAGAACACGCGGAACAAGGCCGACGCTCCCTCTCAGCCAACTCAGTCGATCAATCATGATGCATTGGCAGCCCGAGTCATTGATACTGGTATTACTATTGTCCATTACCCGTCAGTACATAGCCTGTAGGTCTATACAAGTTCGCCGAATCCCAACGACTGAATGATCATCACGCTGACTTCTTCCAGTCAGCGTACCACTTCGTCATATACTCAACCGTCGCATCCTGTACTGCCTTGATGGCCTTGCTCACGCCCTCAGACGCATCCATGTCCGAGCAGTGGAAGCCGTCGCTGAGGAGATGTGGTTGTAGGGCCATCTTCGGGAAGGATGCTCCATTTGCCGCCACAGTAGCCTCGCGCCAAGGGTGGCCTGCGTTGTACAACCAGTGAGCCAATAAGGAAATGGCAGCATTTACCAACAGACTTACGTTGACCGTTCGCGAATATGAGCCGGTCTGTGGTAACATTCCATCCGCCATAGGCGTTGTTCACCGCGAGTGCATTAAGGATGCTGAGTTTCTTGGGACCTTTGAAGGCTCCCGGGAAGTCGTACTGGCAGCCTCGCTACAGAGAGAGCGGGCATAGTCAGTAGGAATGACCGTAGCCAGCTCTGGATAGTGCCCGACCTCATAATACTGCGCAGTGAGGTGTCGCGAAACGATAGTGGGATGTCCCTCAGAGGCGCCTATCCTCGAGAACCCAAACTGATTGCAACTGTGCACAGGTCAACGATGAGCACAAGCCACGAGCAGTGATTCTTAACAGACATACACCATCCAGTTCCATGACCTATCATCAGAGAGTCCAGTGTTGTTCCAGGACGACGAGGTGGAATCGTGCGTGCCAAAGCATGCCCTGCGAGGTTGAGTCAGTCTACGACCGTCCTACAATGCTCAAACTTCGAGTCTTCGACCTACTCTGCAGTGGAGTTACCGCACTCTATGGCTCTGGAGTGAGCGTCCGTCCTCCACGATCACCGGAGATGAGCACTCACCGGTGCTGTAAAATCCGTCCTTCCAGAATGCCCCCTTGACAGGGAGGTCCGGGTATGGGTTGGACAGTCCAAAGAAGCGATGTTCGAGGACGATGCCAGCTCCGTCGGTGGCCTGCATAATCATACCATTGATGGTCGAATTTGTGAGGAGCCCAGTGTAGTCTACACCGTGGAAGGTCAGCTCTACTTCAAATGTTGATATATGCCGACGTACTCTCCGGCGTTGATTTCTCCCGGAGTCGTGAGCACGAGCGTACCACCTGGGAAGTTGGGTAAGCCATGCTATTCAATTATACCTATGTCACGAGGTTCGGACACGCACCCGGTTTGTAGAACTCATAAGTATGCCAATATCTCTGCTTGAAGTTGCCAAGTTTGGGATTATCGTGGTCGATCAGTTGGTCGAAGTAGTAGATCTCGTTGTACGGGGAGATCTGCTAGGTTGGTTGCCACGTGGAAGACAGCCACGCTATCGTCGGGTTCGCCAAAGTGAGGAACGTGGGGACGCGCGTGCCATGTGTCAAGTAAAGGCGAAAGGGCAGCTGCGGACGCAGCAAGGAGAAGATAAGAGAGCAAGAAATTCGCCGGCAACATTGCAAGCGCGACAGAAAAAGAATAAAGGTCGGTAGTGAGGCGTAACTTGAAGCGGGCTGGACATGATATACGGACACTCATCCTATGTATGTAGTTTCACAGAGATCGGAAGGCATGCTCTGCACTGGGCGTAAGTATTCCATGCGCGATGCAAGGCCGCATCGGAAAGCTGCGCACCTCTTTGACAAATGCAGCCTTCTCAATGTATATCGCACCTCGGTAATCTTGATAGAGGCCGGCGGGGCAACGAGCTTGCTCACAATAGGATGCTGATACCGCCTCATCAAGCTGTTTCACCGGGAGGTCCGTGCTCGGCAGGTAATGAGGCCGCGCTCCCCGGTATCGCGATCACATTGCTTCGTGCGAGTGGCGGTCATGCCAGTGTTGCTGGGCGCTGACAGACAGGACTGGCAGAAGAGAATGCCGGACTTGCGCCGGACGATAGATGCTGTCCCAAGCCGCCGCGGTGTTGCAAGGATACTGTGGGTTACGCTTGGTTACGCCCGCACATGTGAAATCGAGGCGAAAACCCTGTGGCACTTGAGGAGGGTTCTGTCGAGAATTTGTCAGTGGCTCTGTCTGTCCTATTCACATGCACACGTCGTCTACCCGTAGTTCAGCGCGTCGCTGGTCTTGCAGACTACAGTACATGCCATGACATACGAGTGACTTGAACGTTTGAACTTCAATGGCCGGTGATATCGCGGCGAAGGACTCGGGAGTCGAGACGCTGGCGGGAAACCCACCACTGCCACGGCCCACTGCCGTTTTCCAAGTTTGGGGAGGGCCGGAGGACTTCTTAGTTGAATCCCGAATCGTCGGAAACTGTGCGACGCCAGAACAATTGAAGTTACTGAAATTGAAGGTCACCGTATCGATGGTAGGTCAATGGACAGCTGGTTGCAACTTGGTCATATAGAGTATACAACTTGGACCGTGGCACTAACAGCGCCGGACTATGTAGGCCGAGGTCATCGTCACATCAAGCGGCCCGGGCCCTCTGGTACGGTACTTCAGGGATGGATGGTCTTCGATCTAGGAAAAGAACTGTGTGAGTTGAGTTGTGCGTGAGTAACAATTCCGTACGTCTACTTGAATTCGCTTACGTACCCAATGACATCGTAGTATTCCCGGTCACTGGTAGTAAGCCCAGGCAGCTCGCACCGTTCAACCTTTGCGTCCACCCCCGCAGGGAGACGAGAGGCGTCCATTGAGGGGAGAACCAGGGTCTGCAACTCCGGACAGTGCGCAGCGAATGCCTGCACGCTTTCCGCCAGTGGAGCAACATCCTGGTCGTCCTGCGCACAGGAGAGGATGAACTTGCGCAAGCGCGGCCATGCGAGCGCGGCCTTTGCGATGTCGTCGTCCGTGAGCGACATTCGGATCTTCTTGGGATTACTGTAGCGTAAATCTTCGACGAATTCGAGGAAGCAATATTGCAACTTGGGCAATAAGTGGAGTCTGTCCCCGATGTCCGCAAAGCGCATCGTGCGGCGCCCTCCATAGAGGGTCACGCCGAGAGTGGTCAGGGAGCTCGAGAAGTGCTTCGTGATCGAGTCCAGGCACTCGTAGAAGTCCTCTTCATCGGCAGGTCCAAAAACGACGACAGATTCGAGCGCGGACTCGAGCGCGTGCTCGAGCACTGCTACAGCGTAGGCTGGGTGACCACGAAGCTTGAAGTCGGTGAGAGTGCGCAACTTCGATTTCTTGGGTTTCTTGGCCTCAGGGAACTCGAAGATGTCGCTCATGCGCAAGCTCAAGGACGTGAGCTTCCGAAGTTTCGCGCACGTCATGAGCAGGCTACTCAAGGACATTCCGTCTAGCTGGACGTGGAGATGCCGCAGGTGGCGGAAGAGGGAGATGCGCTGAACGTCCTCGCTCTTGACCTCAGGGAAGAGGGCATGGAAGTTGACGCTAAGAGTAGTGAGGTGGGGAGATTGCATGTGGAGGACTTGCAGCAGAGGTCCCATCGTGTAGTCGAACTTGTGCACCATGCCGAGGTCGCGACAGTCTTTGCACGGGTAGTCGTCCTCATTCCGCACTGGTAGGGAGAATGCCACTTCACGAAGAGGCGCGGAGAGGAAGAGCAGCGGCTCGTATGTCCGCATGTGCCTGAGCTCAACGTTGCTCACCCGCTTGAGGTGCCCGAATATGGGCCGTCCCTTCGCACGGAGAGCGAGGGCCACGAAGCCTGCTCCGCCCAGTTCACCGTCATGGTCTTCACGGAGCTCTTCGATGTGCTTGACGAGTGCGCCGTAGAGCTCCAGTCTTGCCCATTGCTCGTCCTCGATTGGGGAAATCCACGTTACCTACGGGGATCAGTAATTCAGACGAACTACTTCTGAAGAGTCTTACACGTACCTTGCCACGCTCCTTCTTGTACGACTTCCAGAGCACGTACACAATGGGAGTGTAGTTGGGCAGATCCCCCCAGAGTACCTTGACAGCTGGCTTGAAGAACGCATGGGAAACACGCGCGCATTTGGCCAGCATGTCACCATCCCTATGGTCACAGTGTGCAAATACTTGCTCGAGGAGATCCTGACGAGTCGCGATCCGAACTGCCGGTGAGACGAAGGCTCCAGTCTCCATTGTTTCTGTGGGTGCTGGTGACGGGGCGATGACGGGTCGAACGTCTTGAGCGTGCGGAGGGAAGTCCTGTGCCGTGTGTACGTGTAGCAGCCTTCGACATGGGGCTTGCGAGCGCAACCAGCGCAACCCGCCGCCGGCAGATCCCTGTACGTAAGTTTGCGTAAGTATGATCAATCACCGGAGATTTCTAATGTCCAACGTAGTTTGTTATGCTCCATTAATTAGGCGGCAGGGCTTCGAATACCCCCAGGGGATATGGAACAGGCCCGGAGGCGGAAGCTCGACCTGGCGCAGGGAGATACGCCGAGCGCGACAGCAGAGTCGGAGAAGGTGAGTCCAGAGTGTTGTTCCATTGTTCAGAGGCGTGGACAATTGCCCGGATTCATGGACGCTTGGCGGTGGGCAATAAGTACACGGCCCCGCTTCATCTGCAGAATTACTATATGACATTTCAACATGTCTCGACTGTGGTCCATGGACACTTAGGAAAGAAGGCAGGGATCATGCCTGTACTAACCGGTCACCGAGCGAACCAAGAGCCGATACAGTATCGAGAATACCACTGACGAAGCCTTCTGAAGGCGCGACTTGCTCAGCACACTGGGTGTTCTGGTATACTTGGGTGGCGAAGCACTGCCCAATCCCACATATGAGTACGACGCAGCACATGGACATGAAGACTCAGAAGACATAAACATACGTTGTAGTTGTCAGCGTTGCTGCGTGCCTGGCTGGGGCTCCACATGCCGAGGCTCTGATCGTACGAGCAGCCATATCCAACATCAGTCGTATTAGAGAGGGCGTGGGTGAGCTCGTGCAGGACGGTGCCGCCGCGGATGCTGCGGGATGCGACCGTCGTGCCGTTGCAGAGGCTGGAAGTGGTGACCTCGCGGTAGAAGATCGAGCAGAAGCTATCGTACACATACGTCAATCAGCAAAGGGAATCACAAGACGTAAGGATTGCGTACTAGATGTTCGTGGAGGGAGTCATTGTGTAGGCGATGACGCCCGGGGGATCCGAGCAGATCTTATAAGGATCATTGCAAGAGAGCATGCGGCTTCTGGAGTTCTCTCCTGCGACGGCCTATGGGCATATGTGAGAAGATCGCCTCGGTGAGAGCGGTGACCGGGTACTTACGGAAAAGACATCGAGAACAGTGCTGGTCTACAAAGTTCTAGTTAGCAGAAACTATACAGCTTAAAGAGGGAGTCATTACCGGAGAAGAACCGAAGTAGGACCTGTAGAGACTGTCCGCGCCGTTGCTGGAGATGTAGTTGACCACGATCGAAGCCAGGGACTTGCCCTCGGAGTAGCTACAGTGTACAATTCAACGACCATTCGAGTACAACGTTGACTAGAAAGAACGAACCTGGAGGAGATGAAGCTGCTCTCACTGCTGTTGGGACAGCTAACCCGAGCGCGCTTCTCGTGGGTCTTCATCTCGCGCTGGGAGACGTCGCTCTTGACGTTGACCTTAACCTTGCCCGCGCTGACCTTGTACGCGTTGGGTTTGGCGTCGGCCGCGACCACCTGGAAGTCGGTCACGGGCTCGAACTCGAATGCACCTGTACCGAGCTCCTCGAAGTTGTAGAGCGACGCAACTGCGTTTACGGGAGGTCAGCACACTACCTCACATAGATACACTATACAGAAGGCTGATTAGCGTACCCTCGTGCTCGACGATGACAGTCTCGCCGGCGGGAATGACAACGTAGGCGAAGTCGTCGAGTACATCGAGGTCGATCTGGAGCTTGATACCGGTAAAATTGGCGGCGATACCATCCCTACTGACCGTAAAGGAGCGTGTTGGGTAGTGGTTGTCGAGGATGGTCCCGAACTTGAGCACCTTGACGTCCTCCGACCCGGTGTTCGTCACAGCAGCAGTAACCTTGATGTCGTCGATGGACTGGACTTCTGTCGGTGCTGTGAATCAAAGTATCAGCGGCCCGTCATAGCGCTTATATGGGCAGAGGGGGAGGCGCACCGGTGACCGACACCTCGAAAGCGGGGTCGCGATTTGCCGGCGTGGCGAGCGAGAGCGCGGTCGAGCAGGCGAGAACGAGGAATCCGAGCGAAAACATGGACATCATTGAGCCAAAGACTGACTCCGGAGAGAGGACTGCACATGCTCATTCGCAAGCATATCATGTTTTTATACGTACTGAACGAGGCTGACGGCGTCACGGCGAGGAGGCCCTCGTGTGCAGACATTGTCAGCCACGCACCAATCTGGCTCCCTCTTGCCCCTCATGGAGAATCAATGGCTTGCCTGTTCACGCGCACATAATTCGAGCTTTCTCAGCTGCTACCTGTCCATCCTGCCATGCCAATACCACCTGATCATCTTCTACCTTTGCCACGCTGGCGGACGGTCCGAGTCATTGACAAGTCAATCGTGTTGGATTTTGAGAGTAATCCATGTTATAATGTCGGAACAGTTCGATAAGGAGGAAGAGAAGAACATAGCAGAACGCCTGAGCATCGGTCGGAAGAGAATGTGCGACCAGCCTGTGCGATGAGGCCACTGCGGCGCTTAGATTACCAAATGGAGACAACCGACTCGGAGAAGCAGCCGCGTGCAAGTTCAAGTTTTACTGAGCACTGGCACACTAGTCAGGTAGGCAAAGCGGAGCTTTCCGGGCTCCGAACCGCATTAACCCCATCTATCAGATACGTTGATTGTTAGATTAGGTATGTGTTTGATACACTGGCAGTAGTAAGTATTGTAAGCTGGTATGCTACAGACGGTGTGAGTTACGCAGAACGCATAAATATCAGGTGGTGAGGATTATCTTGTTGTGACCGTGGTCTGTCCTTTCTCCTCATCTGGTAGGCTCTTACCCGCTTCCTCCAGCGCGAACCGCTCGTCCATGTGCGTCGTCATCGGTACCTCCTTCAGAAGCAAGACAGTCAAGAAGCCTGCTCCACAGACCCCGATCATAGCCTTCCATACGACAGCCAAGCTATCTGCGAAGGCAGCTTGAACGTGTCCACGCAGAGGCTCATCCAGGGTGCGTATCGCTGGAACGGCGGCGAAGGCGATGTCGACGCCTCCTGGGAAGAGTGATATGAAGGCGGCCGGAAGCGTGCTACTCAGTCGGTTTTGGAGGATGACTCCTGCCATAGCAATTCCCCAGGTCTGCCGGAGATTATCGAGTGAGCGAATGATGCGAGGGTTATTTGTGGATAATCTCGACACTGACCTGCGCGAAACTTCGGCAGAAAGCGAAGAACGCAACTGCCGCGGCGTTGCGAGCTACTGGTAGCGGCGCCA
>ML211634.1:0-16983 GCA_004369055.1 Polyporus arcularius HHB13444
CGATAGCATTAGAGTCGTTCGCACGTACAATATCACATCGTGAGACATCGGACAAAACATGAAAAGGAGCGACAAAGTTCAAAACAAGTCCATGAGACACCAGATCGCATAAGGGACAGCCATAAGGCTGACAATCCCAGGCGCGGATATGCTGAACGCCGCATCGAATAGCGGCACAGACTGGCCAATGGTCGAGTTGAGGCAGTTGAGCAGCGCAGTATCGATACCCGTTGGGAGCGGCACCGGCTTCGCGTTCGCATCCTCGCCCAGAGCCGCAGTGTTGTTGTACCCGTCGAGTGTCAACACCACGCTGCTTGCACGGTAGTACTGGACGGCCTGCTCGGCAAGAGGGTCCTTCGCGGTGCCGGTAAATGCTACCGGGATCTTGGACGAGTTCGCGTTGAGCAGGCTGGTGCAATTGCTGTTGATCGTCGCGATTAGCGCCACGACCGTGCTGTTATCCGCCAGAACGTGAAACGTGGTGCTTGACGACGAGCGGGATGTGAAGGCAGCTTGCATCTCGGGACCTCCAGGCCGGGACGAGTTCTCTGGCTTGCCATACTGACACAAGAGAGGTCAGTCATGAGTTGACGGGGGCGAGGATATATGTATTGATGGACCAACCTGGGTGGTGCCGCTGTGCAAGTAGGTAGGACCGTATCCGGGGCTTGGCCAAACCACCGGGTAGTAATAGTAGGGAAATCCACGGCCCACCACAACAGTTCCGCTGTAGGAGCTTGGATATCCGCTTCCATACGACCTAGACGAATGGAAGCAAGAAGGATCAGTACACTCGTGACTACGGAGACGACAAAAACCACGTACGACGAGCCGTAGACTCCGTCACGTGTCCCGCCACCAACAGAACGACCGGCGAACGGCTGTCCTTGGGGTATCGTGGACACCTTACTATCGCCAGAGCCGTAAAGGGTTGCAGACGACTTGCTGGACGCCGATCCAGTGACCGGGATCGTCGAGCCTCTGCTGCCAAATGATGCTGACGAGCTACCACTGCTTCCACTACTGCCGCTGCTGCCATGACTGCCACTGCTGCTCTCGCTGCCGCTTTCCGAGCTGTGTCCCGAGCTTGCGTGTCCGCCGCTACCGTGTCCGCCACCACCCTTGGGCTCGGGGACAGGAGAGCGCTTGCGCAGGAGACTGTCGAGGACCTCTCCAGACGAGGCGGCGTAGGAGGACAGCACGGGAATGTACATAGCGGACGCTGAGGGCAGGGGTGCGTGGACGTGGGGAGGCGGTCTCGAGTCCTGGTAGGGATAAGAGGGATCTGGGGAAGACCACGAGAGACGGATATGCTGAGAATGCGAAGGGCTTTATAGCACTGCACAGCAGCGCTTAAGGGGCGGATTTGGAGAACAACGACGCAGAGCTCGCTGAAGCCTTATTGTCGGTTCCGCGAAGCAACGCGGCGCTCAAACCGGTGGACTTGGAAGACGGGCGGCGCCGGCGCTAGCTGGTGCTGTTGGGTAGAAGCGTTGGGATGGGACGTAGGAGGAACTGATGCTGTGGCGAGCACTCACCACAACATGTATACTTATGATCAAAGCACACTAATAACTACGAGGGCGGTGTATCGCACCCGTGTAACTGCCACCGGCTTGAGGCCTGAATAGTCAGGGCGTGCAATCATCGCCCCTCATATGTCAGGAGATTTGATACTTTTGAGAGCGCCGGGACGACGCACTGACATGGACTGACACGTCCTGACTGCGATCCCATGGGATCAAGAGGAAAACTGCAAGCTTGAGCGCAGAAGATAAGCGTGGCCGCTCGCTTTTGGGCGAGATCAGTCGATGGCGGTGTTCGGAGTTCTAGCTTTCCTATCATCTGATGAGTAACATGGGATATGTCTCTTGTGCCTGCTAGTACACGATACGCCAAGTTTCCAGCGATATGGTCATGCATGTAGAGCGGTATAAAGTGTTGGATCTCACCTTGACCTTTGCTGTCAATTTATCACGTCGTTGGACCTCGCAAGTTGAATCCACCGAGTCTTTGCTTGCGACATTATCAAGCTGCAAGGGCTGACGTGTTCTCCGTGGAGTAGCCTAATAGTTCCGCATCGTTCGGGGTTTGCCTTTCGTCCGCCGGCGAGGTCACCGTGCCGCCCAAAGGTGCCGCGTAGATCCCTGTCTGCCCCCGGAAAGAGGTGAAGAATAGGTCGCGCGGGGCGGACGCGGATCTCGGGGCGTAGACCGCTGCGAACACAATTGATCCAATGTTTGTTTCTCAGAACAGACCACCTTGCTTGTTGCTAGTCTGAATCCTACGCCACAAGATGAGCTATAGATGTCGATAAGCCTGAACGTAAGTTGCAGCCTATTAGAACCTCTGGAATGGCGGGTCATGCTGAACAAACCTCAGTAGCCAAGTCTTCAGTGAGATAGAAACAATTCTAAAACAACTCACTAAATGGTCAGCATATTGAGTGGAGTACGTTACCGTAGAGTCAAGAAAAGCGTAGAGCGGCGGTCGAGGAGGGTCGAGGGCGGCATCTGGAAGAGACGCCCGTAGGGCCGGTAACCACGTGGCAAGAACAACATGGCCGTTGCCTTGCAAGACTCTTGCAAGTTGGCTCGAAACAGTGAACTGCACCCCCTTTTTCTGTCGCCCGTTCCTCCTCCAGCGGCCTGCGCCCTGCGGAACAAAGCAACAGTTCTTGAACAGAGCTCTGTTGGGTCTCTGAACATTTTGAACTTGATACGTACGTCCTGCCACATGGATAACGGTCGCCGCAAACATTGATCACTTGTAACACCAGACCAAGTCCGCGTAGGCCTAAAGAAGCGAAGTTCAATCCGGTCTCTCACAATTATCTCTGTACGAGAACATCGTCTCTATACTACCACTGTTTTTGACTACTTGATACTTACGGGCGACGTACTTCGCCGTCGCTTAACTCGCATTCACCCCGCAGGATAGCTGGCTGTAGCCTGGTTTCTGAGGACCTTGTCGGCGATGCACTCGAGTCGATGGACCTTTCAGCGCCAGTAAATTCATCTGGAGCACGGAATCAATGTCAACCACAGCATCCGAATGGGCCGAGGCGGTGATGCCACTGATGGCGTCTAATGTCTGTTCCCCTTACTTTGTCCTTCAGCGACGAGGACGCCATGGTTCGCCTGGAACGTCTTCGAATGTCTTCGTGCAGCTGCGGTATGTGTCTTGTCTTCTCACCACACGAAGCCGTCTGATGTTTCACAGATGCCGCGTTCTCCATCCGTACCTCTCGGTCGAAGGTCTCTCAATGTGGGACCTGCCTTTCAGGGCGCGCAGTTGCGACCGGCGAGATCGATTCTATGTGCGTATCTCTCCAACGAGGAATTATGGGCTCGTTGGTGTTCCACGTAGATTGTCTTACCACCCTGGACTGCGTGTGGGGTCCTCTTCTTGTGCTCCAGAGCGTAGCAACGGCGGGCACAGGACGAGTCGGCACCGCATGCGGTCGCGGGGCGATGCTGCCGCCACGATAAATGTTGACTTCGCACCAGGCGCCGTTGCGCACTTACCATCATCCCACGTCGGCTCACCTCGTGTTCCGACGTAGGCTTGAGTGCCCGCCCTGGGTAGACTGGCGCGCCCTTCGTCCCCGACGTCTGTGGCATTGTCAGTGGCAATTCCGATGCGCCATTACACTGCAAAGTCGCAGGCCTTGCCATGTATGACCACACTAGCGAGTGCGCTCCATGATGTTCTCCGTGCTGGCTGTGTGGATTTACATGCGGGGAGAGGCGGGGAGGCGAGGCGTCGTCAGAGGCCCGGGCAGTCACAGTCGGCCGTTGAGAGACATGTGCTAGCAATTCCTGCCCGAGTCACAGGCGTTCCTTTGTTGCGCAGCCGTAGAAGGAAACTCTGGGTCACGTACCCCGAACTATATAAGACCGGGTTAGGCAAGTCGCCCCTGGCCGACTACTCTCCCCGCAACCACCACCTTGCACCTCTCTTCTAGCACTCGTGCATCAGACTACCCCGACCCGAGTACGTTGAGCAGCGTCACCCAGCGCTATCTGAGATGGAATCGAAGAAGAAGGTTCGCTTCGCCGACATTCCGCGGACACCCTCCCCCTCCTCGTCGAGTACATCGTTCGGGTCGTCTCCGGGACCATCTACGCCGCCTCAGCCGTACCTCATACAATTCTCGCCGACGGTTGCGCGACCTGCGGAGTATCCACCATGGCAGCTGAACACGCCGAGGCCCAGTACCACACGAATGCCATCGCCTCCCTGCGTCCCCGCAGTAGTCAATGTCGAGCCCGATAGCAGGCCGAGCATCGATCCGCTACTATCCGTTCCTCATCATCATCTGCACCCGCCGCCGCTACGGTGGGATGTCGCCGAGCACCCAAACAATATCACGCTCGGGAGCGTCGGCTCGCCTCGAGCACGAGAATTATCTCCTGAGGACCTCGCCAGCTGCGCGGTGCGCCGGAGCGCAAACGGCAGTCCGATGATGCTCAGGCGCATCACGCTCGTGTTCCCAGGTCTTCCTCTCATGGTCGAGATCGAGCCCGCCGATGGACCGGTGTTGACGCCCACCCCACGTCTATACCTGACCGTCGGCGACGTGCTGTATGGCCTGTACAAGGCTTTACGGCTGTCCGTCCCGCCGCGGGAGTTTGATGCGCTCAACCGGGCCCATCGGGAGTCGGTGCGCCGGGCGTTTGAGAAGCGGCTCGCGAGCGATCGCGAGAACTACGAGAAGAACGTTCATCATGGCGTGCGGCGCATTGACTATCTGGGCGAGATGCGCCAGTTCGTGGGTCTTCGGCCTGCCACAGTGCTGGAGACTCCCGCGGGACAAGGGAGGGGGGAGGTGTTTTCTGTTGTTCTTGCCCCGGCTCATTAGTTTCCCTGTCTTGCAGGTCCTGCTGTCCCATGCTTATTGGTAACCCTCGATACCATGCCATTGCTGATACCCTCAATGGTAGTCGTGATGAGACACCTTATGTTGTACTTCTAGATAAATGTCTCACTGTTTCCTGGAAATACTGTCGCCGTATTTTATCAGCGTTTGTACTATGTTGCACGCACCGAGTCTTCGTTGTGGTGGACGTCTTCCCTTAATGCAAGAATGTTGTCGGTCAGAACTCTTTGAAATTCCACTCGCTGTGTAGGGATGCTTTAAGGAACTGGAATATTGACTCAATTCACTGCTAGCAGAGGATGGGTAACATCAGGTCTAGACCCGAGAAGATCATAATCCCAAAGCGGAAGCGGTTGTTTGGCAAGAGCTTGGGATCCTAACAATTACATAAGCAGCCGAACAGACTACTATTAGCGCCTCAGCTAGTTCTCCTCCTACCCTCACTCAGACTCTTCGCTCGCTACGTTCGCTCATCTTGCTGTCGACAGACTCAACTCAGTTCGTGGACTTCTCTTGCCGTCTTTGCTTGCTTTGACACTGCTCGACGCGCCTCCTTGCGACTATGTCTGGTGGGACTTTGGTGTATCAGTTCGCGAAGCTTGCGGTTTCACTCAAAGTACCTTGATTCTAGACCAAATTGAACTCGCGTCGCCACCATTCGACAGCGTGTCTTCTGTTCGATTCTCGCCAACGAACCCGTCGCACTTGCTAGCATCATCATGGGACGCGGTGAGTTGCCCTATGCTTTGCTTTTGAGTGGGGAGGAGTAGGGCTAGGAAGGGAGAGACGCACGAGCGGGAGACGAGTTGCGGGGGAAGGAATGTGAGCTCAGAACGGGAACTCATGCTCCAACTGTCTCCAGACTGTGCGGTTCTACGACGTCGCCACAAACGAACAAAAATCCAAATATGATCACCGAGCGGCCGTCCTTGCATGTTGCTTCTCCGACGACACCCACGCTTTCAGCGGTGGACTGGACACTTCAGTACGAGGGTAAGCCTATTCTTTACGCCTCTCCTACATCTGAGTGAATCGCCCGCGTACAGGTTGGACTTGCAGACGGAACAGATCAGCCACCTCGGTCAACATGCCGACGCAATCTCATGTATGAACTGGTCCCACACGGAGAGTGAGTTTCCCGACCACCTCTCGCTCCTAGCCCATCTTGACCACACTATGTCCTGGCCTATGCAGACACCCTCATCACTGGCTCGTGGGACAGGACGCTGCGGTTCTGGGATCCGCGCGCACAAAACCACCAAACATCCTCGCACGACCTCCCCGAACGCGTTTACAACATGGACCTCGCGGAGGGCCACATCCTCGTCGTCGCGATGGCCAGCCGTCTCTTCCACATATACGACATCCGCAAGATGGACGCCGTCGCGCAGGCCCGGGAGAGCAGCTTGAAGTTCATGACGCGTGCGCTCGCGTGCATGTCTGATGGATCAGGTGCGTCCCGTTGTGTGCTGTCTACGTTGGCTGCTGGATAGATGTATGTATGCGCCTCGTTTGCAGGATACGCGACCGGTTCGGTGGAGGGGCGTATCGCGGTAGAGTACTTCGACCCCAGTCCCCAGGCGCAAGAGAAGAAGTACGCGTTCAAGTGCCATCGCCAGACCATCGACGACGTCGACCATGTGTGGCCAGTGAACGCGCTCGCGTTCCACCCCGTGTACGTCTCCATGTCGGACTCACGTTTCGCCGACGCTAATGCGCGCGCCTGCAGGTACAACACGTTCGCGTCCGCTGGGTCCGACGGGACCGTCTCGATCTGGGACCACAAGTCCAAAAAGCGGCTGCGGCAGTACCCGAAGTACAACTCGCCCGTGCCCACGATTGCATTCAACTGCGATGGGACGAAGCTCGCGGTGGGCGCCAGCTATACTTGGGAGGAAGGCGAGGAGGGCGCGAAGACTGCGGAGAGGCCAGCGATCTACATTAGGAACGTTGGAGAGGAAGTGAAGGTAAGTCTCGGTGCTATTCCACCTCGGTCCTGCTGCTGACAGCGCTGTTACAGCCGAAGGGATGGACCGCCAGCTAAGCTGTTGTCCCTATGTGTTGTTACTGTATGTGCTGCTACGAGCGCGACATTATACCTCGTAATGTGACACTAGTTCGGGAGCGTTACTGGGCTGGGATGGGCGGGCGGCGAATGCATATAGCGTCGGTAGGCGGTATGTTGACTGACCGCGCATAGGAAAGCACAAAGATCGAAGCAGATGCTACTCGATACGATTTTCCATCGTCCTTCCAGCCTTTGATTTCATATCTGCTGGTACGTGATCATCCCTTGCAGTTCGTCTTGATTACAACTATCTCAATCGCACAGAGGCTACAAATGTCTTGGTCGTACAGGTAAACGCGCCAACTTCCGTCAGTTCGGTTCGATCGGCTTCCTGCGCACTGCATTGGCCCCATCGTCAGCAACGATTGACATTACCTTGGTGGAACACACACCTTTATGCTCTTTCTTCCTCACCGCCTGCAGCTGGGACTCGGTGAGCTTCTTAGGGCCCCCAATGGCTACCGTGAACGTGTCCCACGACTTGATCTCCTCCTTGAAGGTTTCGCCGAGGAAGAATGAGGCAACACGGTGCCACTTGCCCTCGAGATGGCGCTTGACAGCTATCGCGCGAACAGGAGTGTGGTCACTGAACTTGTAGGAAGCCAAGCTGGACAGCCTCCCCTCGACTCCGACGTACACGATCATCGTCTTCGTCGTCTTCGACAACGCCTTCTCGCTGTCCACGATCCACTTCTTGCCCTCAAGATCCTTCACGTAGTACGTCTTGCCGTCGGCACGAAGCTCGATGGACCTGTTCGCGGATCCTGGCGTCGCGGTCCCGGTCTTGTCGGTGAGCGTGATGGCGGCCGCCTTCGCGCGGATGCACAGGTAGCCGTCGTCGTCGATGACTCCGTGTGGCGCCTCCCTCAACCACCACTGCGACATGTAAGAGCCATCCATGACCTCTGATACCTCCCGCTCCTCGCCATCCACCTTCACGGTCGCTCGCCCGGATACAATGGACCGCGGGAACGTCGGGAAACTCGAAAGCTGGCTCGACGGCGGGAGGTGGAACGACGCCCCAATCCAGCTCGCGCTGTGTCGTGCGTCCATGATGCCCTTCGCAAGCGCAAGCGTCGCCCCGACGCGGTCGTCCTCGTCGAACTGCTTTGGGTCCAGCGACACGCGGAAGAGGCCCATAATGCTCAAGATCATGTCCACCGGGCGCGACGACGTGCGCATGAGGGCGCTTCGCCACACCGCGCTCTGCCCCGACTCGCTCCCGCGCAGACGCAGCGCGCCCATCGTCGCCCACGCCTGCGGCGACGCATCGCGGCCGAAGATGCGCACGGGCATGACGGAGCGCGGCCCGCCGCTCGCCGGGGAGAACGTCATCTTGCCGTCCACGCAGAGCTGGAGGACGTCGTCCGCGTCCGCCATCGCGCACTTGCCTTTGACGACCTCGACGATGCGCCCGCTCGTCGCGCCGCTGTACGTGCCCCGCCCGTGCGCCCACGCGAAGAGGACGAGCGACTTCTCGGGGGCGAGGAGCTCCTGCAGCGTCCACGCGCGGTGGATCCAGGGCGTGTCCTCGCCGAGGCGCGCGACGCGGTTGATGCCCGCGGGGAGGACGAACGAGACGGCGGCGCGCTTGTAGATGTGGTACATCTGCTGGATCTGCCAGGACTTGTCCTCCCAGTTGGTCTGCATCATGCAGAGGCGGTCGAGCCAGAGGAGGCGCACACCCTCGTGCAGCGCGGCGGCGCATACGTACGAGAGCAGCGCGGTGCTGATGCCCTCTGCCCGCTCGGAGCCGCGTGCGTTGAACGTCGGGCGCGGGGTCGACGGGGGGGAGGGGTCGGGGTACCCGTACCACACGTAGGAGATCGTCGCGTAGGGGTGGTCCTTGGGCGGGAAGAGCGAGCCGATCTCGTAGATGCGGAGGGTGTTGTGCTCGGTCACCTGTTCGCAGTCTATGAAGCGAATCTCGCCTGGGGTGCCGCAGGAAGAGAGGTCGACGCGACGTCCAGTCAGGGCACGGATGGATTTTTCATATATGGTCGTGAGCTTGAACGGTTGTGGCATCTTCGCTCGTTCACTTTGCTCCCTGGTGACGACAAGGGAGGTGATCGTTGGTGATTCCCTTCGTCTGTGCATTGCAGTCTAAATACTGCTGCTACTTACTTGTAGGCACTGCGCATCAAACCACAACAGGCGCACACGACTTGTTTGAGGGCCTTAGGCGAATCCACTGGTGGTATCAGGTGCCCTGTATTCGCGGAATGTCGTAACACTGACCAGAAGGCTATACAGCACCCCATGCAGGTAGCAGTGCGTTGGTCTTGAGCTCTGCTGCGGTCATAGTTTTGTCCATTTCGAATGGGCAAGCAGTCATATTGCTAACGACTGTCAGGCACCTTACGTGTCATCGATGTTGAGCGATTCGTGGTATGAAACAGCAGAGAGAACGACGACAGCGAATCCCTCCGTGGACGGAGTAAGCATAGCATAGCACGGAGTGGTAGGGGTATGCACGTAATGATAAGTTAATCCAAGAAGCGTATGAGTACACATGTACAGATCATCGTCATGGCCATGTCGTTAAATGGGACTAACTCGATCCATCTACTGGATCTTTTTGCGCGAGAACTGCGGAAGGGTCAGTCAGTCGAGGCTCCAGAAGATGATGGCACATATGGGTCCAAGAACGCACCAACGTGACAGTCGTGCCGTCCTCGAGCTTCTCCTTGCGCGGGACGTACTCGTACCCGAACCACCCAGGCAGGATGCGCCATGCGGCCCAGTAGAGCACGCCGACGGCCATGACCGCGATGCCGACGAGGCAGTAGAGGTAGTACGGCAGCGGCGGCGTGTCGCCCTTGCCGTTCGCAGGCGGCAGGAACGGCGCCACAAGCACTACAGACACATCGTCAGCGAAGGGAGGTGTGGAATATGGGAGCAGACGCACGGAAGATGGCGGCAGCTAGGAAGAACACCGCGAGCGGCCACCAGACCTTAAACGGGCGCGGCACGTGCGGTTTCTTCCACCGGAGGTAGAACAGGCCGATGACGATGAAGAAGTTGATGATCTGCCCCGGGTAGCCCTCGACGTCGAGGATGAACGGGTACGCGACGGACGGCGGCGGCGCGATGATCACGATCACGGACGGGATGAGGTGGATGATCAGCCCGGGGAGCGGGGACTTGCCCGTCGGCCAGTTCGACGCCCAGAAGCGGTTCCCGAAGGGCAGCGGGATGCCCTCCTTGGCGAGTTCCTGATTGATGCGCGCCGCTGCGAAGGTGACGGTGATGACGTTCCCCAGAGCACTGTGCGCGAGTCAGCACGAGTGGCACGATCACGGCAGGACATACGGACCTCAGCGCGACGAACACCGTCAGCGCCTTCTGCGCCTTTGCGCCGAAGACGTTGTGGAAGAACAGACTGGCGACGGTCGCGCCGGACTTGGTGATCTCCTCCTTCGTAGCCGCCGCAAAGTACGACACGTTCGCGAGCAGGTAGAGGATGGCGCAGATGCTGAGTCCGAGCGGCCCGGCGATCTTGAGCGTGCGGACGGGGTTCTTGACGTTGTTGAGGACGTAGTTCACGTTCGACCAGCCGGCGTAGGCGTTGAGAACCTTGAAGGTCGCCGTCGCGTACTGCTCATCAACCACAAACGGTGAGTACAGGTAAACATTCGTTGTACAGGGACGCACGTCGTTACTGCTGTTCGAGCTGCCTGCGAACGCGTTGCGGAAGTTCGCGTGCGGGTCCTGGATGTGAGTGTGGCCAGAGAGGACGACCCAGCCGGTGATGACGACGAACAGAAGGATGACGATCTTGAACAAGCTCAAGCCCTGCGAAGATACCTGCGTCAGAAGAAAGCGGACCTCGCGAATCCAGCCTGCTCACGTTCATCACATAGACACCTAACCGCGGAGTGAGACCGTGCAAGAGAGTCACAAAACCAATCACTGGAAGGGATTCGAACGGGGATGAGGCGCTGTGCAAAGTCGGTACAGAGTGAACCGTCATCGCATACCTCCAAGTGCGATCCCACGAGTCACCCATCGGTCGGCGGGTTGGCCCGCGGCCACAAGAATGCTGCGAACATACGTGAGTCCGGTATCGACGACAGCAACACCGCCCGACTCACTTCTGAGCGAAGACAATACAGCCAGACGCAGTGAAACCCAGTATGATCGCGTTTGTCGCGAAGATGACGGTGGCAAGGTGTTTCGGCTTCTTGTACACCGCCTCCAGGTATACCTTCTCGCCTCCAGAGCGCGGGAACATCGTCCCGAACTCGAGCCAGATGAACAGACCGCAGAACGAGAGGACGAAGCCGAGGACCCATAGCATCAGGGATGCGCCAACGGACCCGACCGAGCCGAGGATGGACGATGGCGTCGAGAAGATACCTGTGCCGATGATACGACCGACGATGAGCAGCGTGCAGGAGAACACGCCGAGATGGCGTCCGAGACCACCCGCCGCATCTAGCCAAAGGAAGGGAAAGTCAGCACTTGCCTGAACAGCAACGAATGTGATTGGTGCAGCATAGCTAGAGTAAAAGCGCGTCTCCCCAGGGTATCGTCCTCATCAAATATTCTATGAGCCATGCGGAGGCGATCCTCGGTTATCTGATACTGAGAACCATGAACACAGAGTCGTGAACTGGACATCCCATCCTGGCGGGCCCTCGGGTGCACAGAGCAGCACCAGTGAGACCTCTGACGGCGGCAACTCACGCGTCTCACTACACAAGGCGCTATGGTCTGAGACCTGCCGGCATGGCTCGGAGAGAGCACGAACTAGCTTTGGCTAGACTCCGTCGCTGACAGTGTCAGACGCTGCCATATGCCCTGGACTCTGGAGGGACCATGCCCGACAGGCAACCTCGATCCGAGCGACTATGGTGCTCTATGATGGCACTATCGCTCACGCGCAGAAAGCCAAGCGGGCTTGAGGCTAGGACAACAGTAAGTACGCTCACCTTCTTCGAACGTAAGTTCCCCAGGGTTCAGGTCCGGATCCACGGCAGTGGTGACCTCCTTGGATGCAACATCCACGTCGCTATCGCCATCCAACTTCCCCCTCTTCTCGTCCAGGTTCTCCTCCACGGGAACGTCAGTCGTTGGACTGCTCGCTATCGAGCCCTCCCGTTTCCTGAGAGTCGGGAGGTATTTCCGTATTGATCCAAGGGTGCTGGACATGTTCGCCGCCGCCAGAAAGTAGACGGATTGAGGGGGAAAGCGAGGACGAAGGCAAGAAGGAAGGGCGCAGTCCCTGTCGTCGGTCCTGGAGCCTAGGACGCGGGGAAGAGGAATATAAATACGGCGGGCCTAGGAGCGCGGGAGCAGAGATAACAAAGTGGCATGGAGCACGATATGGACCTGGCATATACATAAGAAGCAACGAAGCAACGGAACTTACGTTGAGGCCGCTCGGTGCACATATCGCAATCCACGCACATCATTGCGCACGCCGACTGTCACCGAGGCTCGTTGCGCCAATCATCCGGTCTTCATATATGCATCAGAGGTGCACATTTTGTTTGCGACGGATCGTCGAGAGGTGATGGAAGCCAGCGAAGTTTCGGGGCCGGTTGGAAAGCTGAGACTGCGTGTTCGCGCCGTTTGCATGAAGAAGCCTTGCCTTCAACGGAGAATCGTTGAGCGAGAGTTGTGACGAAAGTTGACAGCGAGTTGATAGTATGAATCTGATACATAGCAAAAAGAGAAGAGGGCGTGGTGGGTGGCAGAAAGACGTGCTCGTTGCCAGATTCCATCTCACTCACAAGTTACAACTGTGATCCCATCAAAAGTGATCGACTACTTACATCTTCTACTACGACTACTACAGTGGCTACCGCGACTACTAATTCTTCAGTCTCCTTCGAATTCCTCGGCCCAACCTCAGCCTCTTGAACTACACAGCTGACGCGACGAGGCGCGCCATGTACATAGCAGAAACAATCGGAACTTGAAGCTTGAAGTTCCTGAAAATAAAATCAGAAGAGCCGAAAAATGCGAACTGCACACGACCGGCTGCCCAGTCTCCTGAAGTTCGCGGCCATGATTCTTCCCTCAGTTTTTCGAAGGTACCATCACGAACAAGATGCATGGACGATTTGCGAGGCAAGGGGTACGATGAGTACATCGGGCGATGCAGTGGCGCAACTAGTCTCGGCTCCAGACAGCTTCTACAGTCCTCCCACTGGCAGATGGCAGACGGTCAGTGACGCTGACAAGACTCAGACTGCTCGACAGAGTAACCAGCGTGCAGGAGACCAGACGCAAAACGCCTACCGACTATCGCGCAGTGGTGGCACACTCCTCGGAGTTGCTTTTCCCTCGCAGGTCTTCTGATGCACGCGCACCATCTCCGAGCGCACTACGGATCGGCACCTTCCTCCTCCTGGCTCATAAAGCTTCTTTTCGAACGGGCGATAGCCTCAACGTTCACCTTGACAAACGTTTCTCCGAGTGCGCCGGACAGCAGAATATAACGCGCCTGGCGATGCGTTGTAGTGAGTACTCGTCTCGCAACTGAACGAAGTCCCAGTCATTTGCTCATCATTGACCACAGCTCACTGGATGTTGTATATCTACTCGGACTGTGCATTGCTCTCCCTGCGCTTGCGGAAACCAGTAACCAGACACGATCTGCATCCCCGAATCCACCGGAGGCTGGCGCGTCTATCTCCAGTGTTTCAACAAACTCTCGGCGGAACCATAACATGGCCTTCTAGCGCACTCCCCAATTGCTTCTCAAGCCACTCCCTGCGGTATCTCTCCTTTCTTGGTAGGTATCAACCACGGGAGATCGCAAGGGCGGCGACACACGGGGGAACGCGCTACAGCCACTCACAGATAACAGATTCCTTCGGTCTCTCCCTTTGCATTACGACATTGCAAACGCGCCTGATTGGCAAGCAGGTGGCCGATACATAATGGGGGCAGTGGAGATCGCCTGCTCGGGTTTGCCCCTTCCCTCTGCTTACGCGCCGCTATCGCCAGCGCGGGTGCATCCGGCCTGCACGACACCTCGTCGTATATCTCGATCGACGACTTGCCGATGTCTTCCTCCGAGGAGGCGAACGCCATCGCTGCGGATGACTTGACCTTGTGAGTCCTCGACTGGCTCGAGCGTGGATGTCCTCCCGACGCGACACAACCGCACAGCCTCATCTCCAACTACTTCGCCAATGCCGGATCTGGTGCGTGCGCATGCGCTCTCAGTGTCCAGTCGATATCTAATACAGTGTGGCTCGCATAAAGGTCTCGTCGTGTACGAGTACATGATGACCTTCGGCCGTGAAGTCGAGCTGTTCTGGACGGGGAGGCTCACGGGCGCGGCGATCCTTTTCTTCTTCAACCGGTACCTCAGCTTGGTCGTCGACGTGTATGGGCTACTGGAGAACATGTATGTGCCCGACAAGGTGAGTCGCCGAAACGATTCACCTAGGCTCGTGGACGCTGTCTTCTCATCGCCGGGGAACGTATGTTACGCAGATGTGAGTACTTTCGTCATCGTCCTCTGCGACGCGAAGGTACTCATCATGATTGCACCTGGGTATGCAGCTGTCCAGACGTCGCGAGATCCAGCAAAGCACTCGATATCCTGCAGTACTTCCCCTGGGCAGGTGCGGATTCGATCTGTTCCATGCGGTACGGTCGTACCTCACCTTCCGTGTCAACTACCAGTGTTCTCTGCACTACGGGCCTTCGCGCTGACGAAGCACTGGCCACTGGCGACCTTCATCTTCCTCCTATCCATGGTCCCACTTGGGGTCAACTTTGTACGTCCTGATCCCACATCCTGCTTTCTCCCGGCTCTTACGCTGGCGTCCAGGCCCACTTCGCGTTCAACTCAACAGGAGAGAACTTCTTCACTGGCTGTCTCACATCAGACGGAGTCAGCTCTGACCTCGCAAAACAGTGCGTGTCCTCCGTCTGCGTCCGCCTTCCTGGGGCGCGACCCACCCCTGACCCTGTCTACTCGAACTGTAATCTAGACGTACGTGACTTGTACTACGCGTACACTGAATATCGCGGATACGGGCTGACCGGGGCTGCTGCTCAAGTCACGATCGCCTCGCGCACATGCCTCATCACCGCGGATCTCCTACTTATCTACGTGACCTGGTTCAACATGTATCGCCGAACGGGCCCGCGGCATCCAGGCGTCCGGAACCGGTTCCTTCATATCCTCCTCCGGGACGGAACGATTTACTTCGTGTCAGTGGCCTTCTATCCCTGCAGAAGCGCGCACTCACCACTGAACAGAGTCTTGGCCGTCCTGAACACCCTCCATCTAACGCTATCTCTTCTCTCCGTGTGTAACATTTCTCACTTCGACCAGAACACGCTGGCTGACTCGCTTCCACGCAGATCGAGTACGCCATCAGCAACATCAGCTACGTCACCCAATTCTCCGAGCCGTACGTCCCCACTCCCATACCTCTCCGCAAAACGCATCCCCGCGCTCGTGCTGACCCGGCTCATCGCAAACAGCCTCACGACGATCCTCATCTCCCGCTTCCTCATGCACCTCCAGGCCGCCAACCGGCGCGTCTTGCACCTCTCCTCGCTCGACAGCACGCTCGCCGCGTCCTCGCGATCGGACACGCTCATATTCCAGCGCGTCGTCGGAACTCTGGGCGAGTCGCTCGACGCGGCGACGTACGACTACGACGTGAAGACTCCCCCTGGCATCGATGTGGATCTTGCCAAGCTGTATCGAGCGAAGGGTGATAGTGCAGTGGGAGGGGAAAATGCAATCAAGAGGGGGGAGAGTATGGAGATGACGCCGGTGTCGTCGCCGTTGAGCGATTTCGAGGATTCGGCGGTATGATTCGGAACGGCCGGGGCCGCTTATGGCATAGAGGTTTGTGCTGTTGCGCCCTCGAGTAGGGTACCGGCTGACGAAGCCTCAGGATCTGATATGTTGTACGATATGAGGGAACTCCCGTCGTAATGATGCAGTAGGAACACGTCGCGCGCCGTCGCAAGCACCGATACATGGGATGTCATCATTACAGCCCTAGAAGTTGTAAGGCAAGTAAGTACGGTACTGAGTACAGGTGATAGTGGCATATTAATGGGTACTTTAATGGGCATCCTAGTGAAGTAGGTATAGCAGAAAACGATTCAACAGACAGGGTATCGTAGGTAGGTCAGTATGGTAGCAAAAGCTCCGAAGTATAAAACATCCAGGAATAGTGCAAGCAAGAGCAGAGATCAGCGAACGGACGCAAGCTTGACGATGAACGCCTCGCCTCTCCGCTCCCCAGGTGGTATCTCACTGCCCACAGCGGGCCGCAACCCGATGAACCGCCGCGTCTCGCCCAAGTAATCAATGTTCCGCACTCCATGACGCATGTTATTGTCGTAGTTCCTGCGATCGCTCGCGAGCCGCCTCTCGAACGCCCTGCTCACCAACTCCCGACGCGCCCGGCTGAGCGAGTCGAACTCGCGGCGCCCGACGGAGAGTCTCAGAGCCTTGTACAGCCCGTAGAGCACGTCCCCGACAGTGAGGTAGGGGAGGGGGGTCGACGTCCACACTGGTCTGTCCTGCGGGTTGATCTCGACCATGAACGGAAGGCCCGGGAAGACGAGTGTGAGGCGCGTGAGCAGCAGGGGGCTGCCATTCGCGCTCTTGCGGACCGCGCAGCTCGCGAGGTCGGAGTGCAACAACTCCCGGGCCCCCGGCGAGCCGACGCTCCCGAGCTGGATGTAGTTCGGGTGCTCGGCAACGTCCCACTGGAGCGGGGGAGGGTGAGCGTCGTAGTGGGGAGCAACCAGCAGCGGGTCGATGACTGGTTCCTGCTCTCGGCGCCCCACGGGTTGCACAGCCTGGGCAGGGAAACATTCGGGAGAAGGTACGACTGGCATAAGCGGACGCATGCGCTGCTGCCATGGCGGTATGTCGGCCGGTTGAAAGACCGTTGGTAGGACCAGCATAGGGAATGGTTGAGGTGGTGTGAACGGTCCGGAAGATGAACTGAACGTTGTACTAGACCACGAAGGGGAGGGTGTTTGTGGGAGGTCAGCGAAGCGGACCCTCTTCCTCGAAGACATTGCTCCAGTC
>ML211635.1:0-16960 GCA_004369055.1 Polyporus arcularius HHB13444
ATTGTAGCGTGCAAGTCCTGCGCGTCTGTGTCCGGCGGATCGGCGTCTAAATCCGGCGGATCCGCCGGAATGTTCCCCATAGTCCTAATGATCTCCATAAAACATTGACTCTGGCGGCGAATCAGGCGAGACTCAAAACAGTCTCCAAAAAATACATGGCAAGAAAGCAAGCAGAACAAGATAGATATTTAAATGGGCACAGACGAGTTCCAATTCCCTCCCCACCACCGCTTGATCCTCTCCCCTCCCCACTCCTCATACTCGGCCTTGGTCACGCCAACGCTCTTGAACTCGTCCGTCTTCGCAAAGTCTGCCATACCACGCCACGCATCGAGCATCGGGTCCGCCGCCTTCACGATCTCTAGCGGCATCTCCGGCGGCAGGATCGGACGCAACGTCGCGTGCAGGCGGTCAACGAGCCCGGGGAACTGCGACGGCCCCCCGGTGAGGAAGACATTCTTGACGAGCCGGCCCTTGTCCGCGTCGGCGAACCGCGCGAGGACGCTCTGTAGGACCTCGCCGAGGCCTGCAGAGTCGACTCCGGCCATGCTGGGCGAGAACCAGGCCTCGCACGCGCGCCAGCGCTCGACGTTCAGATGAATGCGCGACTTGCCTGTGGCAGGGGACGTTGCTGTGAATGGGATACCCGAAAGGGAGGGTTTGGGAGAAGTACTGACCTTGTACGTCGCCCTCGTCGTACTGCGGACGGAACGCGGACATGAGCGCAGAGCGTTGCGACGTGAGCGATGCGTGCGTATCCTCCTGGGTGAAAGAAGGGTCGTGGGCGAGCAGCTTTTGCTCCAGAGCCTGTAAGGTGGCGAGGTCGTCCTCCTCGTCGGAGGACGCCGCCGCTGCGTTCTGGACAGCCGTCAGCTATATATTCAAGGCGCACTGTCAATGTGAACCCACAATCTTGCGGTAGATTGCCCAGTCCGCGTCGTCCGCGCCGAACGTGTCCTCTGTTCACCACTGTCATCATACGTCTTCACAAAATATCAAGGGACGCACCTCCTCCAGCCTTACGCCGCTTTTTCGGCACCCGATCATCCGCTGCAAGGTTCGCAATGCTCTTCATCCGCGCCTGTGACGCTGCACTTTTCCTATCCGTCAGCGCTGCCTTCCTGCGGTTGCGCTCCTTGATGCGGTTCATGATCGCCTCTTGCTCCTTGCGCAGCTTCGACGCCCACCCTGAAAGATCGCGGTCGCGTTCCTCTTCCTCGCGCTTTTCTTCTGCCACGCGCTCCTCACGCTCCCGCTCTTTCTCGCGCTTCGCTCGCTCGCGGGCATCATATCCCGCCTTCATGAGTTTCTGTTTCTTCTTCTCCTTCAGGCCCTCTTCGTCCAGCTGAACCGCCGCCGTCAGGCCGGATTGCACCACGGGATCTGGGGCACTCACCTCCTCATCCGGAACGTCGACTAGAGGGTATGATGGGGGCCCTTCCTGGAGTGCCATGAGGATGGGAGAGCGCGCCAGCGCTCAAGTGTAGAGTACTTACCTCAACATCCTCCTCGTTGGCTTCCTTCTTCCTCGCCTTCTTGAGATCGTTCTCGAGCTTCTTGATGGCACCCTCGAGCGCAGCGTCATTTGCGAAGCCCTCCTCCTTGAGCGTGTCCGCCCACTCCCTCTTGCTTTCCTCTTCTCGCCGTTCTCGCAAGCTGAGCATGTGTGCTAGGTCGTTCTCCTTCTGCACAAGCTGGAATGGAGCGCCTTAGTGCGGGTCGTACGGGGAAATGACCAGACACACCTTCTCCATCCGAGACTTGGCCGCGAGCTCCTGCAGCTTACGCCCCTGCTCCTTCTTCCGCTCCGCGATACGCGCAAGCTCCTCCTCCGTCTTCTCTTCTGTGACCGGAAGTGTGTAAGGAAACTGGATGATGCGCTCCGAGGCGCGCAGGTTCAAGGGGTCCTTGAGCTTGCGCAGCAGCGCGGTGTAGTCTGGTGAGAACTCGCAATAGTTCTGCAACATCCACTTCGAGGCGGTCATCATGCGTCCATAGCAGCAACGATGTGCGAGCAACTCACGTTGCAGGTCGTAGGCGAGACCCTGCTAGGAAAGGTCGGGTACTTGAGCTGTATGAGTTTCAAGAGGTACTCTGTTGCCTGCATCGCACCCCAGTTGATCCTAGAGGGCATCGCATGGGTATCCTATCCATTACGAGCGAACCGACACACACCGTTTCGCGTGGCTCATGAGGCCTTTCCCGTCCAATATTGGGATGACCGAGGTCGACGCAGTGTTGAAGGACACAACGAGGCCATCTCCGTGAAAAGGGACAGGAGGCGAGGGGAGGTTGTTGTGATAGAAAGACATGACGGAGTCGACACAGAACGCGAGAGAAGGCACGGAGTACTGCTCAAACATGAGCTCTGAGGTCACTGTGCAAAACGTGAGCTTCCAGTACAAGCGCATCACTTTCAAATAAGAGAAGAGTACCGACATGCTCTTGAATGCAATGGGGAAGCTAACCGTTCGGTCATGAGTATGGGATGGTCCACGGTCGGGGTGTCTATCCCGAGGTGAATGAACGCGTAGTCCAGCGCATTTTCCTGGATTTTACGTGCGTACAGGATTGGTGAAATAAAGAAAGCAAGTTAGGACGTACCAACGCATCGAAGTTGAGCAGCACGTCTCCCTCCCATGGTGTCTTCGCCTGCGACCTCGCGCCTCCCTCGATGTCTATCCCCTCCCCAAACAGCAACAGCGGCTTGTTCGTCCTCCTTTCCTTGTACTTCGCAACCATGTTCAGCCCTGTTCGGGGTGATTCTGAGGTGCAGAAACCAAAGCGGAGATGTGTTGATCCATTGTCGATGCAGAGTGGTGTGTGCCGTTCTCGATGTTCATCATATAAAGCCGGTACATGGACAGTCGGCAGAGGTTGCATAGGCAAGTAGGAGATGTTGAGCTCGTCGACCTCCATGTCCGCCATGTCCGTCGTTCAGCGCGTGTGAGAGAGAGAGATGCATCAGCGCGAAGTCCATGGCTTGAGCGAAGTACTTCGCGCGCTCGACGCCCGTAATTGTCATGTCCATAAATGGAAATCATACTGAACGCCAAATCCGAAGTCACACTCACTTCAAGCCTTCTGGACTTCATGAATCATCGGAGGATGCAAAGAAGTGTAAAACAATGTGTTAATGTGTTCAAAGATTATGCATGTCCGTTACTCCTCGCTCCCAACGCTTTTTCCAAAGTCTCTGTAAACTTCGCAAGCAAAGCTCTCTGCATCTCCTCTTGGGCCTTCGCTACATTCAATTGTAATTGAGATTCCATGCGGGCGAGTTGTGCTTGCAACTGCTCGAACTTGGCGTCCATAACGGATATTTGCTGCTCCAAGCGGGCGAGCCGGCTTTCTGTTAGCCTCTCTTCTGACATCGACGGTGCCTCAGGGGGATCCGGAAACCACGGCTCAACTAGTAGGAGTGGATGAGTGTAATTGTGGGGAGGATAAGGCTCCGAATAATTGGGGTCAGGCCCCTTGACTCCCCGTGCACAGCACATATCACAGATGAAGTCGGTGTCTGGAGCAGTGTGAGCGACCGACTCGAACGATGAAGGGAACACTCACTTGGGGAGAATCCATAATACCATGTTGGCTGAGAGAACCGCTTCCCGCACGACCAGCAACCTATCAACAGCTTGCATTCGCAATCGTCACAGATGGGTGCTGGAGGGGATATCAGCTAGATGCGAACGGAATGGTAGCAGCCACCTACCCCAGCAGTTCAAGCACCACCAGGAACGATGCATGTTGAGCGATTTTGCACATATGCGACAGGCTTGAGGAACTGGAGATGGGGGCGAGCTTCCTGCTGAGGAAGCACGTTTCATCACCAACGGAGGAGGCAACACGTGCTGCTCGCGTTGGTTTGGGACGCCGTCAGGTTCGAGAGCGGCTCGGGCAGTAACACGATCAACATGCATGCTCGGATGCTCCTCGATGTTCAGCTCAGTCTCGGTACCCCCCTTTGAGTCAACTCCGGGAGGCGCTGTAGGAGGCTCCAGGTCCCCTGAGCCATCCTGTGAGCGCCGCGACTGTAGCGACGAGCTCTCCACGACAGGATGAGCCTCGGCCTCCACATCCATGCGAGTGTCGATGTGATTGGCACCTGAAGGCGTGATTCGGGACTCCGTTGCGTTCACCATCTCGAGCGGACGCTTTGGGTCTTCCATCTCCGCCATATCTGCGGACTTCGCATTGACCATGTCTACCGGACCTTCGGTACACCCAGCGATTGCGTCAGGACTTTGGTTCCGCTTGAAGCCGTTGTCGTCGTCATCAATATGACCAGCGAAGGACGAAGGTATTGGTGGATTCATGGGAGGGAAAGGGACGGGCGGAGGAGTGAGTCTGCCGCCCACGAGTCCGACCGGCAGCGTCGGTGGAGTGGGCAAAGGGTGAACTCGAAGGAGGTCCCTAGCAGCGATCGCCCTGTCGCGAAGGTGTGGCCACTCGAGACGATGTACGATAGTCCGGATCTTGATGAGCGCATGCGTGGCGTAGTGAGCCTTCGTCAGTCCGGGGACTGCGAACTTAGGTAAGAATCGCCTATAGCACTCGTCCCTGTCGCAGAACGTGACCTGCTGGAAGAATGGCTCTTGTAGGCAATCGATGCAGATGTATCGAGCACCCCTGATCGGGTGGTTGTTGTCGAAGTAGTTGCAACACGGCCCTGGATCGCTGTGAACCGAAATGTGAGATCCCATGCACCGTCTGCTAGGGAAAGGACGTACTAGTGAAGGGGAATTGTGTGTAAGAGGTTCACGGTGATGCTGTCGTAGAACCGAACGTCCTTCGGGGTACACATTCTTCCGATCGCGCTCATACGAGAGTCATGATCAGGTGAAGGACGATCAACCATGTCCCAGGTCAACTCCACATACGTCTTCCGTGCCTCGCGACGTTGCACGAAGTAGGACCATGTCCACAGTCGGCGTCGGACGTTGTTCAAAGTGACATTGATCGCGTACCCCCACAGCGCGCGATACTTGTTCTCCGATAGCTCCCGAGGACTTGGGTAGAAGGGCAGGTCCTCGGCAGGTAGCTTCTTGAGCACGAAGGACCAGTCCTGACTAGTGGGATTCAAGTCGTATGACCGCGTGCCCAAGATGGTGCGTTCATCGACGAGTCGACCGGTGTAGAAGATGTTGAAGTCGCCGACATAGCTCAGCGTCCAAGATATAAACACTGTGCCGTCCGGTGAATGTACGACCGTCCCAGAGATGTCGAATCGGTCTCCGTCAAACTCGATCCCAGTACCATGAAAGTCTTCAGTCGTAGCTGCGTTCCTCTCCACTGTGTAGTGAAAATGGGGCGATAGCATGGTCCGGGTCGGATAGAGTTGCTCGCTATAGGCGAACCCGTACCATTGCCCCAACCTGTTGTCTTGTTAAACGATTGACGCGGAGATGGGTGCAGATTTCGACGTACACGGGCCTCAGGGATTCCGGTGCGGTCAGGTCCTCCTCGGTCGCTTCATCGACGGTGTCATACAATGTGGTATCGACGGGCGGCTCCTTCTCCAACTCCATGCCTTCTATATCGGGCGGACCATCCTGTACGGGTGGGACCACGCTGTAAGTGAACAGCGAATTGTGGCTGTTGGTGAGGTCCCAGAATTCGGTGTCGGGCCTATAATGTTGGAACTGACGAAAGATCTCTGTCAAAATTGAGTAGCACCTTATTCGTGATTCCCTGGTCTTACCAGACCGTATGAGTGCTTCGAGAATTGCTCCTTTATGTCGAGCTTCTGCTGCAAATAGAGGCCTACTTGCCCAGTCAGCTATTCCAAGAGGCTGATACGCCATCGACGACGTACCATTGAGCTCCTTTACCCTCCGCTGGATAGCATTCATTATCTGTCCCACGTTGCCCTGGGATTTCGTAAACTCATCGCTCGTCAGGATAACGGACTGAGCGGCCTGTATTTTCTTCCAGTCATTCTCCAGGAGCAAACATATGAGAGGAAGGGTGTTCTGTTGGGGAAAATGGGCAAACGGGCCAAATATCGAGTGTGAAACAGACACATACCTTCTCAAGCCCTCCCGTACCCATAACCAGGGTCAGCGTGTCCGACGCGTCAATGTTATACTTGATCCTCTCTAAATTCCCTCGTAAACGTGCTTCTTCCATGTCGATGTACTCCTGGAAGCGATAGCTCGGTGTGTTGAGCTCCGCATCGAAGCTGTTTTGCAGCCCGGCAATCATCATCCCGATCCACCACCAAACGACGAAGTAGTTGTCTACCGCGGATCGATTCCGTGGTAAGACCTTGGGTACGGCATCCCTCATCAGTGATAAAAGGATCAGGATTCTACTCGCGTGCATGGACGCTCCGATCTTCCAACCTGTAGACAGCGTGTCAGTGAGAGAAATGATACAATTAATTGAAGGAGCATGAGTACCAATCGCCCAATATGCCAGCCAATGCGGTATACTGCCCAAAGCGCGGTTAGCTTGATACACTATCATGCGACGATGAGGTACATGTACTAACCTCCAATTCAGGTTGGGAGGGCGCATGTCCATCAACTTGTTGACCTCTGCTATGGTCACGTACCCAGATGCGTCGTCATCGAAGGCTTCCATGATCGGCTCTAGCCAGGCCATATTCAGGAACTCTAGTGCCCATTCGTCGCTTGCCACAGGGTCTCCGGGACCGGCAACAGTGTGGTCGAACAGATCCCGGTAGTGGTCTTGTAATGTCATCACGAAGAGACGCGCTTTCACATTTCCTCGCCAGCCCTATATCACGTAGCAGTGAGTAGGAGTGGCCCGAGTGCGACGGGAGAGAACCCACGGACCATGTCCTGCCATATTTTGCGCAGCTCCTGGAAGGGACGTGAGCGGCATCGAGGGTCTGATAGCGGACAAACGCACGGGATCCTTGATTTTCATGTGCGGGCCTTGCGTCATAACATCCTTGACGACACCGATCACCCTGTCGTTCTCGGTGCGAATGTACCTCTCGAGAGCGATCTGCAACATGCTGACTTGAAGCTCAAACTTGCCAATGAAGGTCTCGAAGTTTTTCTCCAACGCATCGTCGACGTCCTCCCGCAGCTCCATCTTCAGCTCGTCGAGAGTCATGGCCTTCTTCGTCGTCATCTCCGCCTTCCCGCGCCGGATGGTTCCAGGCTGTTTCTCTTGCGCCTGCTTCGCGCGCTTAATATCCTCTTTGTCCTCTGGCCCGCCCCGCACGGTGACTTCAAGCGCAATGAGCGATTTGAGAGTAGCGTCGTCCATGACGCGTATCTTGTTTGGTCCACCTCTGCTCTCAACTTCTGCGGCGATCTTCTGCTCCTCGGGACTGACAAGACGACTGAATAAACCGATGACTACCTCCAGCCTGCATCATGTTGTCCGTGATCAATAAACGGTCTCCCAGAGGACTACAGAAACCTGCAGAAACCTACTTGGCACTAATGTCTTTGTTCTGTCGCTTGATCTCGGTGAGGGAATTGGCTGTGTGCATAGCCAGCGCAAACTGGAAGTCATCTTTGCGGTCGTTGAAGACTTGTACGAAACCAGCCAGCTTCTCCGCCCATACAGGTCCCTTCAGAACCTTCACCAGCAGCTTCTTCTTCAAGAAAGTATCACAGAAGTTCGCACATTCCTTGATGTCCTTGGCGGTCTGTTCAGCGAGTTCTTCCAGGCGATCCTTGAGCATACGCCCGTCAAGTCCGATATGTGTGCGATTATCGATGCCTTTTAGCCTAGGGTAGAAGGTCAATCCACTAGTTAGATCTGTCATAAGAGCCTGGTGCGACTCACTGGACCATGACCATCATCATGTCTTTCATTTCGACATATAGAGTTATGACGCGGCGGTCGTTCTCCTGTCGTGTGGTTTCGAGGGCGTATACGGCCTTGAAAGCGAGCACGGCAACTAGGAGAGATGTCAAATCAATTCTCGTATGGCATACGAGTCAATATGTACCGGTTACGACTGGGTGAATCCTGGCGAGTTCGTCAAGACCTTTCATAAGCCAAGGGACGTCGTCCGCAAAGCGCTGAATACTGCGCTCGATCTTCTTGCCGATCTCCGACTGCTCGATTGTCGTCGCCGCCTGTGATGCGTTGTTGATCACGGACATGGCGATGTTCGTGTGAGGCGCGTAGTTCTCGGCCTTGTTTCCTGTTGTGCGTTTAGCTAGTCAGCGCTGCGAGACTACCGCATTGATGGCAGCCAAGCTCACCTAGTGAATCTAGAGCGCGATCGACGCTTCGCAGAGCAGGCCCGGCGCTCAGCCTGACTGGCATTGTTGTCAATTCGGCGAGCGCACCATCCATTGCATGAGGGCGCGGTGTAGACGGGCTAACAGTAGCAGGTGTCGCAGGACCGGGAACCGGAATTGACAATCGCGCGGGAGGGTGACGGGCTGGTATTGGTTCAGGCATCTGTACCGATGTGGGCCCTCTTGTGGTTCCATTCGATGTCGCAGGGGGTTCGAAGCCGCCACGGCTAAGTGAACTTCGACTAGAGTTGGTCGCTGAGTCGTCGGCGCTATCGGCCTTCGAACGAGCCTTGTTCCGCAGTCGCCTTGCGAGGTTCGTGAGCGACATGATGATGACGGAGGGAGGCAAGCTTCATGTGCATGCCCGCGGAAGGGCTTTTCAGGGTGACTTCCTCGCTCCGACGCACCGCATGTGGTTGCAGTGGCAGCAATAAGCCTCCGCGAAGTGTTCACACGCCGCTTACAGAGCGACCGTGACTGCCATCACAAACTGCTGCAACGAGGCACGGGGTGAACTTTAGCTATGAACCTTGGGCACAGAGTTTGGAGCAGACGTACCAACGCTTGGTACCGCACCCTGTGGCAGTGGCTCGAGACCACTGAGACAATGATGAAGAGGCAGTGCAGCGCCGACGAACGCGAACCCGCAAATCCTGTAAATCGCAGATCAGCAAGCACACAGCTCGCACAGCACGGAGGCTGGGGAAATGTGAGTCGGGAGTATGCATTCAGAACTACACAGACAATACAGGTGTCGCACATGGCAGCAAGGGTACAAATATACACAGCAACGCAAAAGACAGTCCGATGGCGAGCATCAAGTAAGATCGTACTGTACATATGGATACACTTCACGTCCACCCCCCATCCTGCCTAAGTATATCACCCTTCAATGAATTCCTTGCGGACGTCGGCGAACGCAGCCGCTCCAACTCCGAGCAGGCCGAGCTGGGTGACACACGCACCAGCTTGACGGAACAGCGTCTCCAGCGCTGGATGAGCAGGCCGTCCTTGGGACTCTGAAGGAGTGATCCGCAAGGTCAGAAGTAATCACAAATGAGCAACGATATGGACACACCAAGGATTGCCTGATTGACCTCCGCAGCGAGTGTGTTACGCGCAGACTGGCCTGCAATTTCCGCGACTTCCCCTCCGGCGGCAAGAGGGTCGTCATAGGCAACGACACCGAACGTGCGCCGGAGGTGCGCACGCACGCTGGGCCGCGTGTCGTTCTTGTAGTCCGTCTCGAGTGTCTGGCCAAAGCTGAGAGCGGTGTGCAGCGACGTCCGCGCAGCATCCGACAACTCCGCATGAGTACTCTGGACAGGAGACGGTGCTGAGGGAGCGGAGGACAATGCAGAAGGTGGACGGGTCGAAGCTGATGGAGACACAACGAGGACGGACGCGGACGGGAAGGGCTGGGCCTCTGGCGATGGATCGTCCACGTCCATCGCGCCCACTCCATCCATCGTCCCCACGATGTCCTCCCCTTCCAGCGGCGCGGTGGGTGCTGCCTTCGGTGTGACAGAACGCTCCGCCTCCTTCACGCGTCGCAGTGCTTCCCCTGCATCGAGCACGAGCTCGACGAACTTGCGGCAGCGCAAACGGAAGTGTATGAGACCCTGCTCGCGCTCAAGCACAGTAGGGTGATGCGTGCCGATCAGCAACAATGCGCTTTCAATGTCTCCTCGGACGATAGCGTTGGTAATAGACAAGCGCGTATTCAGTTCGCGATCGAAACTGAAGTCGCCATCAGATTCGAGACTAGACACCCCGGGGGCACTCGCGACTGCCGGAGCGTCATCGACGGCCATCTTGAAGTCCTCGTCGAGTGGCTCCGTCTTGGGTTGGATATCAGTAGCGTCCAAGGCACCTCGTGGTTCACCACCAGATTGTCGCTGGAAAGCCCGAGCGGTGCGCGCGTAGCCATGGTGAGCCAGATAAGCCAAAACCAGCTTCCGCAGGGGCGCACGGGACTCCTCGTCCTCCAGCAGACCCTTGCATGTCGTCTTCTCGTCACCCATCATCTTGCGTTCCTCTTCGGCCTTCCGCGGGCCAACTCCCAGGAGTCTCCAGTCCACGGGCGTTTCCATGATGTTATTCCAGACGACGTCCCGCTGAGCCCGTATATGCTCCTCAATGGCGAACTTGAACGGAGAGCTGCCGAAGTTGGCGCGGATAGACTCGTTCGTCTGCCTCATGCCGACAGAAGGATATACGTCGATGCCCTTTCCTACGTTCTCGAACACCATGCCTGTGGGACCGATCAGAGGGAACGACACAGTGGAGACTATTTCGCGATAACCTACCGAGGAATCCGCCATTCTTCGTGTAGAACACGCGGTTTTGACTAAAGTCAATCCCGCAGCCAATGACATCTCCAGCTACAAAGGCTGATTACGATCGTCCTGAGCGCGAATAGCAAACGAAGCACATACTGTCAAAAGTCGGGCCGTAGGGGCTTCCGTCCTTGTGGCCTGGGAATGCCCAGCCGTCATCGGCATGGTACCCCCAGCTGTTTTTCTCCCAGCCTGGTAGACGAGACAGACGAACCTCCGGCCCAGAGAATCTGTCAGACGGTCAGCATCGAGACCCAACCAGGCCTCTGAGACGCACCCGACACTGATGGGCCTGTGATTGTGTGAGCAAAGAGGGTGAAGCGCATTGGACCAGGACGTACCCCTTGGGACATTTATGCAAGATCTCGACTTCATAGTAATAGATTCCGCAGGCGGGTGGGATGGCGTGATTGGTTCGTGCTGCGCTCGACTCGCGGTCGCCGATGCAGGAGGGACCAGTGAACGTCAGCTCCCGTCCGTCTCCAGAGACGCTGAGGGAAGGCAGACGATCCTGCTCGCTCCAACGCGTTGGCAACATGAGCACGGTGTTAGTACTTATCACCGTCACCGCACCCACTGCAGGCGGTGGCGGCGTCGCAGTACTCTCATCATCGCTATCGAGAACAGGCGTGAGCTCACGACGGAAGTAGGGGTAGGGTATGACCGGAGGTGCCGGACTTGCGGTTGCGCGTGCGTCGTGTGCTGGGACAGAATACGCGGACGATCGCGTGCCTGCGACCAGTGTGGACGAACCGGCCTCCGTATGAAGCATGTCGTGAAGGGAGGAATACTCCAGGTATGCGGGACGTGGGAAGCCATGGCCCGTCAAGTGGCTCGAATGAGCCGGAGCGGGCGCACGATGGGGAGGGAAACCGGGACCCAATGCCGATTGCGACCGCACTCCGGAGCTAAGGCGTCGTGACCGAGTCGGGGATGTGGGGGGAGACTGCGCGGGATTGCAAACCACGTCGTGCGACGGGGTCGGCGAAGTCGTCGCGCGTATAATGCGGGGCTCGAATACGGGTGCGGGTGCAGCGTTGGTCCGCACGGGACCTGCTGTGCGACCGCGAGGAACGGCGCCGATTGCTGAGGCATAACTTCCAGAGACAGAACGCGAGATTGACGGTGGGATGCCCCGGTTGAGGTTGAGGCTCGCAGACGTCCCGACACTAGACAGACGGGGCCGCGGGGCAGGATTGGGGCTGAAGGACATGGGTATCACGTTTTCGAGGCTACGTGCCACCGAGGTCGGGGGTATGGGTATACTCGCAGAGCGAGACTGTCGCGCAGACATTGTCTGTATTGCCTTGCGTTCGCGAGAGTAGGCTCTGAATCATGGTCGCACCCTAGAGCATAGCGACGTACCTCGGCTGCACTCCTACAGATTGTGCTCCGCTGCTGCCCAACTTCTGCTATGCTCTGCTATGTCGTTCGAGAGTATCTTCCTGCCTTGTCGTGCTGTAGAGTTCCTTGTCGACGTGAAGCCCGTGGTCTGGGAATGGGCGAGCTTGATGATGGCGGTATGGAAGCAAGGGGCCAGGTCCGGCTTTCCCCTCCGCGCTCAGATGACTTGTCTTCTGACCATCATCTCTCCCTGTGGCTGCACTCATTCCGTGCTAGACTTGCCCTGATCTCGTCATCCGAACCTATCCAAGTTAGCAATGCTGTCAGGTTTTTGAGCTTAGAGAATGACCGCTTGGTGAGCATCGAGATGTCCTACTCGCTAACCTTCCTTCAGGAGGCGACTTTGCGCTCAGTGAGCTAATACAGGCATCACAGCTGTCTGTGTACTCGTACATGACGCGTTCGAGGTCTTAGTACGCGGTAGCACTCCAGGGTCTGGCTGTCGCTACTCAATGTCAGCACCATTATTTCGACGAGACCAATCCTGTGGTCGTGGTGGGCACACGACAACAGATACTCAAGAAACATATTCCCCAGGGCCCGTCTCAAGACCGTTCGCGGTGCTTGAGTCTGAAAGACTGGGCTGTACTCTCTGCACGTCAATCGTCTGCCAGATAACGCGGATTCCCCAGTACACATAGTGGCTAGAGCCCGTAGGGTCACATGGAGTCTTGGTGCATGACGACTATGACTTCCTTCCATTCGTACTTGCTCACGACGTGACATTGTATCAAGATTGACGCACCTCGTTGTCCCTTACGCTTGCGTTCAGCGACATCGCACCTCTGGCAGAACTCCTGTGGGACACGGCACATCTATGAATTTCGGTGGGTGACCGTTGTGTCGAGCGGATATCCCGGGGCTTGGCTCGGTCGTCGGGGAACAACTGTATAGGTCTGAATCAATATACCACAGCGATGCTTCGACAGAGGAGCTCTCGAAGCACTACATGTATCTCGCCTGCATTCAGTTCATCAAATTGGCATGTCGTCCTTCTCACTTCTGGCAACTACGAGCTCACTTTCCATTCTACGAGACAGCCTCACTACGCCTGCATTCGCCCACGCTCGACGACATCTCAGCCGTCAAGACCTGGGACAAATTGAACTCGGGTCCATTTATATGTACCATGCCGAGGTGCTCGGAAAGTTCCCCGTCATGCAGCAAATCCTCTTCGACTCCAGCCTCGCGTGGATTGCGCTCCTCCCTAGAACCTGCCTCGCCCCGCCGCGCCCCCGGACCCGACGACGCGTACTGGGGCCACACAGTCCGATCGCGGGGGGGTCGGTCAGCTCCCGAACGGGTGAGGCGATCGCTGCGGTATCCCCGTGCCTTCAGCGGTTGCGTCTGCGCAGGCAGAGGCGGAGCCAAAACCCAGGGCGCGCTTGCAATAGGTCTGTGCCTTTCAACTGATTGATCCCGGCCACAAGTTCGCGGTGTACGATGATTGCAGACATATGTGCCGAAGCTAGACAGGTGAAGTGTACGGTATCGTATACGTAGCGCTATGCGATACCGCCAAATCTACTGCAGGATCATCAAGACATTCGTTTGTGCGTGTGGCTGGTTGACACTGGTTGACCGTTGTTCGTCCACTGATTACGACATATTCGGATTCCTCAGACAATGCATGTCACTTCGTCGCATCAACATACGTGGGGTTCACCCGGATCCTAGCGATGAGCTACACCAGGTGCAAACGAGTCGGTTTGCATCGGTTTGCACTACTCAACTGTTACATAGTACTCAGTCGTTGTGCGCTGATTTCTGCTCATCGTCCTTGCCCTTCCCCTTCTTTTGCCCGTTCTCCTCGCCCACCGCCCCGTCCTTCCCTTCCAAGTTCTTCACGTCCTCCCATCCTCCGCGTCCTCCACGTCCTCGCCCTCTTCACCTTCGCGATATTCCTTCTCGTACTCTTTCTCGTCCACGATTGGCAATGGTTGCTGGTCTCTTTTGAGCCTCTCGTATTTCTCGTTTTCATACTCCTAAATCAGTCTCTTTGCAACTTCGACACGTTTGTCTTGCGGGATGTCCTCCAGAAGGCTTTCAGCCATCTTGGCGAACGCCTCTAGTCCGTCGTCAGCCCATTCAATAGGACAAGCGACTCCAAAAACTTCCATGTGATCTAGAACAAGGGTCATCGTGAGCGCACGAAAATAAGTAACTTCGCGATGTTAGCGGCGCGAGAAGCCGATAGCTAACTCGGACTAAAACAACTCGGACGACACTTACTGGAATGCCACAGCTAAGCCGTGTCGCGACACGCCACATAAAGCTCTGCACACTTGAAGTCTGCCCGAGCAGGTACGCGAATATACGTCTCGACCTTGTTGTCTTTGTATGGACAATCGTGATCCACTCTCGCCTCTCCGAAGTCCACGATCATTGGGTACCATGGCCGCTCGGGGTTCAAGTCTGCGAGTTTCTTGGCAATGATATGCCGGTCTGTGAAGTCATTGTGCACGACTCCAGCATGATGGATCTTTAAGAGGGCACCGACGACTCTCTGGCTGGAAATTATCATATGAGCATTGAGAAGTCAGACGCAAGGCACAAGTCGGATGGGAAAGCCTTACCGGAAGTATAGGGGCGTGTACTTCAGCATGTATTTTATCGCCTGACCTCCATCCTCCAGAACCATGATAGCGACATCATATCCGTCCGGATGCTCCCCATGAAATATCCCGACGTAACGCGGGACATACACCCCTTGGAGGTCCGTGAGCTTCGACTGGTAAACGGTCGCCTCGTGCAACAAGGACTTGATCTGAGGTCCGGTGGCGCACTTGCATACTACTCTTCGTGGGCTATCTCCAAAGAGTTTGGAGTGCAACTTAGCCTTGTAGACCCGTTTTGTACTAGCGTACTCGACAAGCTTCACGTCGCGCGCCGTCAACTTGATGGTTATCCCTTCTTGCCTGAATGGAGCGACGAGCGAGTAATAGCGCGGCTCTGCTTTCTGAACCTGAGGGTCAACAGGAAAGAATAGACAGTACATGAGGACAGTGGGGCAGTGTTGAACTACGATTGTGTGGGATAGCAAACAGCGAAAGTTGAGTGAAAGCGCACCCGATGCCACTGATTCAACCTCGTGGCTGTGCAGCGTGTTGCGGAGACTGTTGCACAACTGTTGTCCTGTACTGTAGTAGTAGTAACTCGGGCGCTTTTAACGAGAGAAATTATCGGGCGGAAGTGTCAGCAAGACACGCAGGGTGAGGGGTGAAAATACGAGTGACATAGCTGTAGTAACATTGAACTACGATACAAGAGTTACTAAGTTACGAGGAGACCGGGAGACATGATATCCTAAGAATCCGAGCTAATCGTCGACGACATTGTGCTTCGACGGCTGGGTGTCTTCGGGGGCTGAGCAGGCAGTGCCGCTTAGAGGAAGAGCGGCTCCGACTGAACAGTATCGGAGAGTTTTTGCCTCTTGCTGCTCGTTACAGTGAGCGCGGCGGCAGACATCTTTCTCTCCAGCCGCCACGCCAAAGGGACCCTGTCGCCGACGCATTCGCTATGTTCCCACTCAGCTGCATCCCATTCGAGTGCGTCATCGAGGTAGTCGAGCATCGCGTCGTGCGTGACGACCAGCCGAGCCAGCTCACGCTGTTCCGCACTGGGTGCCCAATCGTGCTTGGTCTGGCGGATGCGAGCAGAAGGCGCCTTGCGAGCCTTGATGTCCGCCTCGAACGCGAACTCGCCTCTAGCGAAGGAGACGGAAGAGGATGGGGACGGGGATGGGGGAGTCGGGGGGCGCGGTGGTGGAGTGGAATGGCGAGGGCAGCCAGAAGAGGGTGGAAGAGGGGAATGAGTAGCAGCAGAGCCTGACTGGCACTCCCGCAGGGTGCGATCATACTCCGTCACAATGTGGTTGGCGTGAAACCAAGAAAGCAGGTTCTCCAGGATCTTGTTCATACCGGTAGCAGCGAACACGAGCTTGGTACTAGCATTGGCGAGCTTTCCAGTCATGATGGTGGACAGCTTCTTGTCGCCGCAGGTGTACTGATCGTTGTCGAATCCATACTGATCGAAGAACCCGTCGATGTAGTTCGCTACCGTGTTGTCGTTGAGGTTGGACTCGAGATACCGCACTGCGTGGTAGAGTACTATGTAGAAGAAGGACTCAACCTCGTCGCACACCTCGACATTAGCCTTGAGGTGCGACAAGAGAGCAACAGACATGTACCGCCACGTCCCCTGCATCGAGATTCATTAGTGAGTGTTAGAAGTCACCCGAGCGAAGAGACCACTTACAGTACGTTCTGGCTGACGCTGCCCTTGTTGCTGGGGATCGGTCGACTTCGCCATCTCCCAATCAGCGAGCAGGCCGGCGAACTTGATAGCAAGGCGCTCCTTCTGCGGGTGGTCTGGATCCTGGACCCACAAGATCTTGGGTTGAATAAGAAGGTTGCCAGAGCTGATATCGCGATGGACGAGCTTCGCGTCCACTGTGGCATGATAGTGCGCTGTAACAACAATAGCAGTACCGTGAGACTCGTATACAGCGATTCTATTACGATTCACTGGACGCACCGATCACACAGTCTCTGACGATTTTTATGAGTTGTTTGCCGCTCTGGAACTCGTTCAACGGCAAAGCGACTTCTTCCTCGACGAGCCGGTAGTGCTTGTGACGGCGCAACGGGGAGTCCTCACGGAAAGGCGGCTGGCTGCTAGCCACGCCCTCTGGAGGTGGAACGGAGGCAGTGTCGTGCCCGTCGTCGGGAGCCTTGCGCTTGTTTGAAGCCGACGACGAGGGCCCTGCTAGCACTTCTGCAGGCGACGGAGCATGAAAGTGCGATGGGAACGGGGTAGGATAAGGGTTCGGAGTCGGGGTCGGGTTCTGCTCCTCCCACCAGTCGGGCGTCAGCGTCTCCTGATCGTCAATGTCGCCATGGCATACGAGGGTAGGGACACGAGGAACCTTGGCCTCCTTGAGCTGCTGGAGGATGTCCCCCTCACAGTCGACCAAGACGT
>ML211636.1:0-16898 GCA_004369055.1 Polyporus arcularius HHB13444
GTCAGAAGCCCTCTTCAAAGCCCGGCTCATCCCGGCCTGCGCGAGGGCGCGGCCTCACGGCTTGACGGCCTAAGGCCGGGACTTGCAAGTCACTAGCTGTGCGTCGTATCTCGGGGGCGATTCGATGCCCGGTGAACGTCCATCATGACTCGCTGTCTCATGAGACACGTTCAACTGAATAGCTGCAATACTGGTCAAATGGCGGCACTGAGGAGACACGGAGTAATGGGCACTAACCAGGAGAGGGAGAAGTTGACCGGCGGGCTGTGGAGTCGACGGCAGCTTCATCACTGGGCATGGTGAGGATATAGGCGAGACTCGAGCAAGACTCGAGAGATGATCTCCTGCGCGAGAAGTTTATATAAGTATGTACGTGAGTTTCCTTCGCATGACGTACCTCTCTGTCAAAGACTGCGCAGTGGCGGGAGGAGTGGGTTTGATTCATATCGAGAAACCCAATTAAAGTGAGATACTGTATACTTCGAAGCGCCTAGGCTTCAGAGCGGCTTTGATATGACGCTGATCTGATATCTCAAAGAAGAACAGGCCAGGCTGCGAAGCGAGAGTCATTTATGAGTGTCAAGGAGGGGGAGGAGAGTTGAGTACTTACCGTCGCCAGTGTCTGGTCCGGTCCGCGGATACCGAGTCGGAGCGCTGGCCCGGGTGGCGTCTAGCACAGAACCACCGTGCTTTTCTTCGAAGTTTGAACAACCATGGTCCTTACCGTTCAGCAAGACGATGCACGCTTGCAGTGCACGTTCAGGCTTTTAGGTATGACGAAACCTTGACAGAAGTGTCAAGTTTTGTGCTGTTCCGACCGCTGCTGACGCAACAGTGCAGTCGGAGTCCCGGGCGGCGTGACCCTTTTGGTCGAACAATGGTCTGGCATTCGGTCGGCATGGTTGGTCTGTTAAGCGAGGAACACAACCAACCAGCTCACAGCGACCACAGGCTCTCGCACCTCACTGACTCACCCTCCGATCCCAGTGACCATGTCTACCCCTTATGAACACCGGCACGACAGCTCCTCTGCTCATAATCAGACATCCACCAACAGCTCATATCCTCCTCGGAATGATTGGGCCGACCTTCAGCCTCCACCTCACCCGGACTCCGCCGGGGCCCGTGTACTCACCGCTGCAAGTTCCTTTGCGCCGTCTCAGGTTGTTCAGTCCACGAGTAACAACATCCGGGGCCCTCACCCGGTGATCAATGCACGCTCACCCGGTGTGCAAGGGCCCACTGCAGCAGTACCAGGCGGGTGGGTTTCCACCACCGGCGGCGTGCACGCTGCGTTCAGCGGCGTAAACGACTTCCCCGGTGGCCTTTACGGAACCCAAATGAACGCAAGCGATTCGCAGGCGCGAACTGGTACCAACGACTTTGCCGGTAGCTCCCTGCAAGCTGCGAGCAAAGTCGGTATGTATGCGAGCACATACGGCCCTTGGCTGCAGGAGCGCTGGCAGGTTCCCTTCCATTCTGCGCCGCCAATTCAAGCAACCTCATCTCGCGCCGCCGCAACTGAATCCCTGGAAGAATACCTCAAGAACTTCTATGAAACCCGGAGCAAGACCCCTACGCCCAAGCAGCTATTCGAGATTCGCGACCATACCAAGTTATTCATAGAGGTTATCGAAGCTTGGTACGCTCGCTCGTGACCACTTGTCCTCTCAGGTGTTCAATATCTGCGCTTTGTTTTGTAGGTTTGCAGATCAACGGTCCCGGGATGAGCGGTCCCGGGATAAGCATCACCGGGCCAAGTCTAAACGCCAGATTACGCCAGATGTCAGGAAAGTATTCGAGGCATACATGGACACGCACGGACCATGGATACCTGGCGCAGCGGAGTGTAATCGGCTCTCTCAAGAGCTTGGCATTGAAACGAAGAATCTGTACAACTGGTGAGCCCCGTTGCTGTCGTCTCTCTACGAGAGTACTGACTTGGAGACAGGTTCGCAGCAAATGTTGCCAAGAGGCGTAGGAAAGATCAGGGACTTGGAGAGTTTGCAGGGACTAGCGCGAATTCAGCCCCGGGCCGTGTGTAGACCGAGTGCCAGTACTGCCACGGTGAGAACGTCTGCTTTGCGCGGCTGTCAACATGGCTGATATGTACTCCAATGCAGACAAGAAGCGGAGGTGCGATGAAAATCGACGGTGCAGTGCCTGCGAGGCGACGGGCTTGCTTTGCACTGGCCGGTAACTGTTACACTAGGCTTTGCTACTGATACCACGGAATTGAACTGTAGCGCAGGAAGAAGAAGAGACGCAGGCCGTCGTCATCGTCACTGGCATCCCAGGCCATCCGGCGTATCGCCTACTTACTGTATGTCGACTGCACGGTTCAAGTTATGTATGTACACAGATTATCTATGTATGAACGAGTTCGAGTTGGAAATAAGTACAGAGACTTCGTCCACTGTTCAGCCCCCCCAGCACCGGGGACTAACCACTTATTAAGTACTACATAGGGCCACGGGTTCAGACGCTCAGAGGAGACGCGCATCCGCCGCCAGTGGCGCAACTGGCAAGCTTTGCCCACAACGGACCCCCTCGGACGACTTGCTCAAACCATAAGTCGTCGACACAAGTCGATTTAGCCGGATTGGCATACACCCTACCAATCCCAGAGGCCTATTCACAGGGGTCTTCAAGTTCCCGCTATGGAGTTGCAGCGCCATGGAGCCGAGACTGCTAACAGTCAGTAAGTATCGCATTTCCTCTCGTACTTACCAAGACACGCATGCCTGTACGAAGCAGGATAGGTTGTGGTTGACCAGAACAGGCCTGCACAAGTACTTTGAGGACTCGTATCGGGAACATGCTCGCGTTTGTATCGCTTCGACGCCCTCCGTCAAACGCACACAAAGAGCTTTGGCTCGGTGGCGCACCTCCGTGGCATCCCACCCGTCGCTTATGCCGGTAACCCCGAGACACGTTGCACTGCCCCAAAGCCCCTCTCCGTGGTTCATGCAGTCAATGCGCGACCACAGGCCATACTTCCACACACTGCCAAATCTCGCACGCCCGCAGCGCTCGTCGCTTTGTCCTGGGCCAAAGACCGCCGAATGCCAACGTTTAAGCTCAATGGTTGGACTGGTCGACAGCCAACGCCAAAGCGAGCATGTCGGACGTATATATGTCCTTGCGAGCTGCGCTGGCTGGGTCTCTACTATCGCACTCGTCTCGTCCCACTCGCATATCCGCTCTCTTGATCTCGCCTATACCCACTCTCGTTTCCCTCGTTATCTGCCATTCACCAACAAGCCATAGACATAGACAAGCCAGGCCCGAGATGCAGAGCTACAGCCACCCCGATCTCTTCTTCTGCCCGCTGTACAACCGCCCGGGGGTGTCCGACCCGAAGATGAACCTGTGTGGTTCAGAGGAGGACGGGCACGGCGCGCAATTCTTCGGGACCACCAGTTCTTCGACCGGCTCACCCAGTTCGAGCAGCCCGACTTCGCCCTTTTCTTCCACGGTACGCTTTCGCGTCCATCGGTACCGGGAGCTCCCGCTGATCACCGTCTCATGCAGAGTTCTTCCCAGACCTCGTCTCGGAGCAGCTCGCCTTCGCCTTCCTCGGCCTCGGGACGGAAGCTGCACAAGTACAAGCGCATGAGCGCGAAAGCGGGCAAGTCGCTCCTCGACTTCGCGACGGAAGTCGAGAGCCGGCGAATCGTCCACGAGAAGCGGAAACAGGTGAGTATTCGTCCGCTTGCGTGTTCCGTCCCTTCCCCGCGTTTGGTGGCCTTTCAGCGACCAGGAACTTTGTCAAAATGCTGGACAACCAGCACGCAGCCACAAGAACAGGTGGTTGTCACTGTCGCCCCTCTTCCGTGAGCGTTGTAAGCGTTAACACTCTCGTGAGATGCCAGCACTGGGATGTCCTGTTCTCTCCCTCGCATCACGATCATCTTGAACCTCGCTCAGCACCCGCACGGAGCCCCGTACTGACTCCTCCCTCCCTCAGCTGAAGGCCTCGCAAATCTCTCGGAACGCGCCTGGACAATCATAACGCCACCATCCCGCGACCCCTGAGCTTAGTCTCTCTACGTTATCGTTCTAGTCTCTCTGTGCATACCCAACTGTATCCTTAGCTCGCATCTGTTCATCACAAAACCAACCACTCAGGTCTGTTCGAGCGGCCGAGACTGCTTACTGAGTGTTCCGTCGTACTACTTACGCCGGAATTGCACAGTTGTGCTGGAACGATCGGATGTCTCGGGGTATCCCGAAGTGAGCTCAGTGAAGCTTTTCGACTGCGTCACTATAGCCTCTCGTAGTGCTTGTTCCTTATGAAGGCTGGAATCGCACCCTGGGTGTGAATTAGGAAGTTCAAGCATCTCGAGAGCGATAGCTTCAACGCGTCCGTGGCTATAAACTGATCACAAAACGTCTACTCTTCAATGCTACTATGTCTTCAACTCTCGGATATGATGTTTTCCAGGAAGCATACTTGATAGGACAAGGTCCGGAATGACGCCCTTCTGAAGTTTCCGTGAACCGCGAAGTCCCGTAGCCGCTGTGTGCATCTCGTCATGTCGTCTTTCCGTCAAACTTGCGTCTGTTCGGACAGAGCAGGAGTCCCGTCTGTGCGGAGATACGAGGAGGCAGTGGCTGCGCAAGTCGATTGCAGGTGATTGAGGCTTGGCGTTTACCCCGCATTTCCCCGCATTTAGCCTCCTCCCCCCATGCGGGGTATGTCATAAAGTGAGTCCTCCCCATCCCCGTACCCCTATCATCTCCTCCCTCACCTCCGCTCGCGCACTCTATCTACGCACATCTACGCCCGACAACGCGCGATGCCCTCTGCTACTGGCCCAGTGACGAAGTTCGAAGCAAATCCACCCGAGTCGCGCACCTTCGCTCGCCAAGGCGAGCTCCCGAAGCTTCCCATTCCCCCGCTCGAAGAGACGTGCGCACGGTACCTGAGGGCACTCGAAGGTCTACAAGATCCGCGAGAACACGCCGAGACGAGGAGGGCCGTCGAAGAGTTCCTGCACCATGACGGTCCGCGCATTCAGGAGAAGCTGAAGGAGTACGCGAAGGACAAGGCCAGGTGCGCTGCTTCTCTATGTACTCTTCGTGCTTCTTTCGCTGACACGCTTTTTGTCGGGAAAAAGCTACATCGAGGAGTTCTGGTGCGCTCTCTTGCCCCCTGCGCCCGTTTGGCGGCGTTATCGCGAGCCTGTCATCTAACGCGTCCTACCCCTTTCACCCCGCGATTCAGGTACGAGTCGTACCTCTCGCATTCAGACCCCGTCGTTCTTGCATTGAATCCGTTTTTCGTCCTCGAGTGAGTCTATTCAGCTTCGGGATACCAATTCCGAGCCGTTCGAAGCTCGATGCTTAATCGCGTGTGCGTCTGCGGCAGGAATGACCCGACACCAGATCGCGGGCAACAGCTCCCCCGCGCCGCTTCCCTGATCGTGTCTTCGCTGGGCTTCATTCATGATCTCCGCGCAGGCATGCTCGAGCCCGACAGCGTGCGCGGGATCCCGCTCGACATGGACCAGTACTCGCGCCTGTTTGGCACCGCCCGCATACCGACGGAGGTACGCTTCCTCCCCAGTGACCATATAGTGACCATATGCTCATCGTTCGCTCTTGCAGAGAGGCTGCAAGATGGAGGTGCACTCGGACGCGAGGCATATAGTCGTGCTCCGCCGCGGACAGTTCTGTACGGAACGCCTTCTCTTCTCATGACGACATTCGTCAATTGACTGCTACCGGTCATCTAGACTGGTTCGATGTGCTTGACGCTGAGAACCGTCCCGTGCTCACGGAACGCGAGATCCTCCGGAATCTGCAGGCGATCGTCTCCGATGCCGACCAGATGCCCATTCAGGAGGTCCGTACTCACCTTCCGTCTTCCTGCTCTGCCGCCGTTGATACTGATGGTCATTGATGGCATCGCATACAGGTAGCTCGCAATTCTATCGGCGTGCTGTCTACCGAGAATCGCAAGGTCTGGTCGACTCTCCGGAAAGCCCTGATTTGCAACAAGAACAACGAGTCTTGCCTCGATGTCGTCGACAATGCGCTCTTTGTGGTCTGCCTCGACGACGCCTCACCGGAAAATCTGGCCGAACTATGCGATAACTTCCTGTGCGGAACGTACGAATTGAAGGGCGGTATCCAGATCGGAACATGTACTAATCGGTGGTATGACAAGGTAGGGCCTTCATTGTCCTATCGTCAAAAGGCAGGAGCTCATGTGTCGCCGGCGCAGCTTCAAATCATCGTTTGCGCGGACGGTGCGGCAGGCATCAACTTCGAGCACACTGGCGTCGATGGACATACAGTCCTCAGGTACGTTCTAGGCTTTGGCAGCCTACATCAGAGAATTCTGACGCATATGTCGCCCAGGTTCGCCGCAGATATCTTCACTGAGGGCCTCATGCTCCTCGCGCGGTCCATTAACCCCTCCGCACCCACCCTCTTCCACGCGCCCCTATCTCCATACGCCAAAGCCTACAAGCCTCCGCGCGGGCAACCCGTGAAGGTTGACTCGCCCTCGTACGTCATCGACACCACGCCCAAGAAGCTCGAGTGGACGCTCTACCCGGAGCTGCGCGCGGGCATCCGGTTCGCCGAGACGCGCTTGAGCGACCTCATCTGCCAGAACGACTGCCAGGCGCTCGAATTCAAGTCGTACGGGAAGAACTTCATCACCGCGCACGGGTTCTCGCCGGACGCGTTCGTGCAGATGGCGTTCCAGGCGGCGTACTACGGGCTGTACGGGCGTATCGAGTGCACGTACGAGCCCGCGATGACGAAGTCGTTCCTGCACGGGCGGACGGAGGCGATCCGGACCGTGCAGCCGCATACGGTCGACTTCGTGAAGACGTTCTTCTCGGAGGCGCCGAACCCCCAGAAGGTCAACGCTCTGAGGATGGCGTGTCAGGGACACGTCGAGCTCACGAAGGAATGCAGTAAGGGTCTCGGCCAGGACAGGCATCTGTATGCGCTCTACTGCCTCGTGCAGCGCGAGCGCGAGAGCCAGGCTGCGGCCGCCAGCAGCTTCGACGAGGACGACCGGCCGACTTCTCCGACGAGCACGGTCTCCAGCGGGAGCAGCGGGCGCGACAAGCCGCCGCTCCCGTCGATCTTCACGGACAACGGGTGGCACATTCTGAACCGGTCGATCCTCTCCACGTCGAACTGCGGTAACCCCGCGCTGAGGCTGTTCGGGTTCGGGCCCGTCGCCGCGGACGGGTACGGGATCGGGTACATCATCAAGGACGAGGGCATCTCCGTGTAAGCTCCTCTTCCCAGTTCAACTCGTGTGGACGTGGGGTGCTGATTTGTTCGCGTGGTGGCAGATGCGCGTCGTCGAAGCACCTGCAGACTCGCCGGTTCCTCGACACGCTGCAGGGATACCTGCACGACATCCAGCGCATCCTGATCCAGCTGCACCTGTCCGCGAACCAGCGCCCGGAGCCGTTCATCGACCATGCGGGCGTGCTGCGCGACTCGAAGACCGGCCGGCCGATCAATGGTCATGCGGAGCAGGGAGTCAACGGGTACGAGGACGAGGATACCATGCGTGCGTGTCTTGTTCTTGTTCTCGTGTTTTGTGGGAGTGCGGTGCTGATGTGCGTTTGGACGGGACAGCCGGATACTCGTTCTTCGACAGCGGCGATATCGAGTTGCTTGGGCGCAGGAAGGCGCGCCCGTCGTTCTACAACACGGGGCGGATCATTCCGTTGGCGGAGTACTGATTGTCCTCGTCGTGCCTTGTGATTTTGGTTTGTTTTGGTCAATGGTTCGAGAGGATGGACGCGGACAACGTGGACGTGGACGTGAATAACTGCCTTGGTTTAGGTCCCTGCGCGAGTTGTGAATGCGCTCGGAGGGGGTGTCATGTTGTACGAGTATCTTGGTGTGTATCTGTATACTTATCTATCGTGTACTTACTGTACGTTTGGGAGCCTGCTAGTGTCCGAATGAACATACGATTTGTCCGAGGTCACTTTAAATGCTCGGAGCTACCCGTCCATCACCTATTGGTGTTGCATTGCGTGGTCTGAGATTTTAAAGACGGTGTAACATGGCCGCAGGGACATTCACTGCAGCTAGTCGAGATGTCTCTGACGAGCAGTCGGATTCCGGTCAACTCTACTCTGCTTGCTCGGCGCCCGCGAATCATACTTGCTCAACAGTCGAGGCAAGTGTTGCTGGCAAGTGCTTGTATGCAGTTCAGCAGTTACGACAATAGGCCGCATTGATGTTCTTTCTGGCGTCGGCACGGTATCAATGGAGTTTTGTGTCTGCAATCCCTGGCCAAGCGGACAAGCGGCATGTTGTTGACAACCCGCGAGCGCAATTGATCGCAAAGTAACGCATGTAGTGAGTCGTAGGGATATCCCGTCGTAATCATGTTCACGGTCAGTGACCGACTCTGCTGATAGCGCTTCTTCGTAGATAGTGGATAGGGTGTTGCACTGGTACTGTACACATGTACAAGATTCCGCACTACTCTGCTGGCCTGCTTCCATTCCTCGTATGTAGCCGACACCTCCCAAGCTGCCACTGCCAGGTCGGTCGTCTTTTCAGTCGCAGTACGCACCGACGTTCGCAGGCTGTAAAGAACCACCACAGGTCAGCACCCTGCAATCACACAGAGCACGCGAGGACCGACTCACAGCGACATCGCGCGCATACCGGTACAGCACGCCGCGCTTCTCCGAGAACTCGCGTTGCGTCCACTTCTCGCGGCGCCGCTTCTGCTCCTCCTCGTCGACGAGCCAGTTGATAGCGCGGCTCTCCGTGTCGATCACGATCTTGTCCCCGTCCTGGACCAGCGCGATCGGACCGCCGACGAAGGCCTCGGGCACGACGTGACCTGCAGACACGCACGCGTACATCCTCGTCAGACCTTTCGCTCGTACTGTCGTGGAGGAAGAGGAGAGAAGGTTCGCACCGATGATGAAGCCCCGCGACGCCCCAGAGAACCGGCCGTCGGTGATGAGCGCGGTCTTGCCGCCGAGGCCGGCACCCATGAGCGCGGCGGTCTGGCCGAGCATCTCTGGCATGCCCGGTCCGCCCTTGGGGCCCTGGTACCGGAAGATGATGACCATGCCCTCGGTGATCTCCCCGTTCGCGAGTGCGGTGAAGAATGGCGGGATGCTACAATAGGCAGCGTGAGTGAGTCCCCACCGGTTATACGAGATGCATCGCCACCACTCACGTATCGAAGCACTTCGCAACACCCTAGACATAGATCGCAAGGTTGAGAAATACGGTACAGGGGACAGAGAACATGGTCCCGATCACGCACCTCGAAGCGGAGGCCCTCCTTTCCGGTGATCTTCGCGACAGCGCTGTCGGGGGCGAGGTTGCCGCGGAGGATCATCAAGTGGCCAGTTGACTTGAGCGGGTTGTTGAGCGGGCGGACGACATCCTGGTTGGTGAAGTCGAGCTCGGGCACGTCCTCAAGGTTCTCCGCGAGGGTCTTGCCGGTGATGGTGAGCTGCGAGCCGTCGATGAGGTCCGTGTGCTTGAGGAGGTACTTGAGCAGCGCTGGGATGCCGCCGACTTTGTGCAGGTCTTCCATGACGTACTTGCCGGAGGGCCTGTACAAGTCAAGTGTGAGGAGTCATGAGGTGCAGATGTTTGCAAGCGCGGAGCGTACTTCAGGTCAGCGAGGTAGGGAGTTTTGTTCGCAACCGTCTGGAAGTCGTCGATCGTGATTTCGACGTCCGCCGCACGGGCCATCGCGAGTATATGGAGGACCTAAGATATGGAAGACGTCAACGGCTGCACACTGCATGTCTGGGCGCATGGCGCTCACGGCGTTCGTCGATCCACCAATGGCGTTGACAACCGTGATGGCGTTCAAGAACGAATTGCGCGTGAGGATGTCCCTGCATATACACCGTCAGTTGCCTTGAGAATCCACCATAGGTCAACACCTACTTAGGCTTGAGATCGAGCTCGAGGAGCCGCTTCATGTACTTCCCAGCCTTCAAACATTCCTGGACCTTCTCTGCGTACGTGGCGGGCGTAGACGCGGAGTAGGGCAGCGAGAGACCGAGAACCTCCAGTACACTCGACATGGTGTTCGCACTGCGCATCACGATGAGCGCCACAGTCATCTGGGCCATTGCGGGACACATACGTGAACATACCACCACAAGCACCTGGGCCAGGGCAAGAGTGGCGGACGACATCGAGACGCTGCTCCTCGTTGATCTTGCCGGTGGCGAAGGCACCGTACGACTCGAACGCGTCAGCAATGTTCATGTTGTCGCCCGCCTTGAAACCCAGGGCCGGGCAGTCGACCTTGCGAACACCAGGACGGATGGTCCCGCCGTAGACCATGATGGTGGGACGGTTGTGGCGGACAGCGGCGATGACACAGCCAGGCATGTTCTTGTCGCAGCTGCGGTGACGGTCAGCGGGACTATGAACTGCAATGAGGAGTACGACATACCCAGGGATGGCGATGTTACCGTCATAGTGTTGTGCCTGCAAACAGATTCAGGCTACGCTTTTGTGCACAAAGTATGATTGGACTAACCCGGATGAGCTAAGTAACCGATGTGGACGATGCGATTAAGTGAGGTTTGGAGAAATAGATACGGGCAGGGCGTACCGTCTCGATCGAATCCGCGATGAGGTCACGACTCGGTAACCTGCGAGGATAGAAGTTGGGTGCCTGCCCCGACTAAGGGAAAGGAATGGACGCACGAGAACCGCATACCTGACAGAATCAAACATCAGCCACAACGAAGCTTCTGAACCAGGCTCTGCTTACCGTCATTTCCCATAGTTATGCCATCGCTGGAAGACCTCAATAAGTGTTTCTGTGAGACATAGAGTCACGCACCTGACACCGATAGTACTGAACGTCAAGCCGACCAGACCTTCCTGCTGGCATCCCTCCTTGACATGCCTCGCAAGGTCGAGCTGCGTACCTGGTCTCAGCAAGCCCGACATCATCTCGCCTGCTGCCAGTACTCACGAGATGGTTGTTACATGGGTTACCTGCCGTGATATTAGGCCCCGGTTCAGATACGCGTTGCTTATGCACGCTCACCTTCCCACCAAACCGGCGAGATACCGATCTGCGCAACGAAAGCAGAGGTCATGAGCGCGTCGCCCACCCCGAACAACCTGCACGCGCACTCACCTGCGGCTTGTCCAGATCCTCCACCGTCACGCCCACAGCGTGCACTGTCTCACCGCCCTCAGCACCATTGCGATCCACATGTAGAGTCACGACGTACACATCGCCTGAGCGCCTCCGAACCTCTGCGCGGTTCGTTAGCCGACGACGTCATGGACGAAACACTGGTCCGCGGACACACCTTGTCTTGCGTGATAACGCATGAGTGCTTGTTGAGCTTGGTCCCAGCGGGCGGGGTGGGTGGCTTGGGCACCGAGTGACTATGCGAGATGCAACCTGATCAGCATACCTCCTATGCCGTCGAGCGTCCTCCGAGAAGTGCGGGACGTACATCTCAACGGACATGGTGGCGGTCGGAGGTCAAGAAACGAGGAGAGCCCAGCGAGCGATGGAGACAGAACCCGGCACCGACTGGTGGTCCCCGTACGAGCTATAAGGAGCGCAGGAAGGAGAAGACTGTGTATTTGCGCGACATATGACCCCGGATGCGGCCTCTGCAGCGGACCGATCGACGACGGAATGGCGTGCTGCAGATCGATCTGACGTGAAACTCTGCAATGCAGGCCCTTCCCGGCCGAGATCGCGATATCTTATCATTTCCCCCCATCGCGATTGGTCCACCTGCGAACCTATCAATCCGGGCGAATTTGTGCGCACTGCGCAGGAGCAGCGCAACTACATATACAACATTTAGTGCGACTAGAATACAGGGTGCATAGCGCATTTGAAGGGCACGTTACGATTCAGCAGGGTGTGCTTGTAAGCTGGGATATGGCGGGTATGGTCTGCACGGTCAGGTTCAAGCAGAGACAGTCAGAAATCGAACCCCTTCTCGCGGAACGCCTCCAGCTTCGTCTCCGGCCGCGCGATATCAGCCAGGTCTGGGCGGTTCTAGTACAGGACAATATCGTCAGCGATCGCGCAAAGATCACGAAGACCAGACATGCGCACCATCTGCTGGAACGCGCGCCGCAGCGTCGTCCACAGCTGCTCGCTCTTCCCGCCCCCGGACGACTCCTGCAGGGCGAGTGCGCTCAGAAAGTGTTCGATCGCCTCTTTGTGTGCACCGATGTTCAGGCCTGGCAAAAGTGTAAGCTGAATGTGCGTGCCTGATGTGCGCTGTGGAAGAGGAGTGCTCACAGGCTACGCCGACGTTATAGATAGCTCGGGTGTACGTGGGCCGGAGCTGCAGGGCTTCGCGGTACGCACCCAGCGCCTCCTCGGGCTTGTTCCCGTTCGACAGGCACGACCCAAACCGGTTCCACAGGAGGAAGTCCTATACGTGTGTCCGTGAGCCATCGCACCCAATAAACAAACGTCCACGAGAACGCACCTGTGGCCGCATGCTCAGCGCCGCCTCGAAACAGTCCTTCGCGCGGTCGTACTCGCTGCTCGTGTAGAACAGCACGCCGAGCCCGATCTGCACGTCCGGGTCAACCTCCCCGCGGCTGTACTGCTCGCGCGCGACCTTGAGGTACGCCTCAGTGACCTGCTCCTGCGAGTGCCAGGACGAGTTCGTGAGCGACTTCCACGCCTCCTCGGAGATGCCCGCGTCGGGGAAGCGCGCGTCCAGCCACCGGAGGAGCATCGTGTGTGCACCGCGCTCCAGCGACTCGTTCGTGAACGCGATGGCCAGAGACTAGAACGCAACGTCAACAGGTGTCGCGATTGAGATCTTAGTGGGACTCACCATCATGCCTGCGCCTCGCGCACCGGCGGCCTCTGCTCGCTTCACGCCCTCCATGAGTGCGGGCATCGCGACATCGTCGCGCTCGTCCATACTCCTCGTCTCCCCGAGCAAGATCCACGCTTCGTACCCGCCCTCTCCCAGGTCGCCCTTCTGGATCGCCGCCTCCAAGAGCAGAGCAGCCTCGGACAACGACCCGTTCCGCGCAAGAAGGTCCTTCGCCTCCTGCAAAGACGACCCCGAATGCGACGGGTCCAGGTATTTGTTGTCCTTCTCTGCACACAAGGGTCAGCGGGACGCACGTACGATCCGCGCATCACACAGGTATGACCACTCACCGAAGACGTAGTCTCCCAGCAACGGGATACCCTGGTCGTCGAACTGCATCGCCGGCTCGGTGCTGAAGTCCTGGCCCATGCCCTCCCATGCGTTCTGCATCATCCCGCCGTAGTCAAAGTCCAGCTCCTCCCGCTGCGAGCTCATCATCTGGTTGAACTGCGCCTCCCACTTCGCCACGTCTTCCTGCGGCGGCGGCAGCTCCGAGCCCTGCAGCTGTTCCCACACTCTGCGAGCCGCTCAGCATCCGGTACGCTCAAGATGTCTGGAGAACACGTACTGCTCGAAGTCCGACCCCATGTATGGGTTCTCCTGCTCCCCAGCCTTCTCCTTGCCCTTGTCGAGGGTGCTCTTTTCCAGGTCGTCCGCCAGCTGGTCGACAGTGTCGTCCGTAACCTCGGTAATCCGAGCACCTTCGGTCTGGTCCGCGAGCGATGCGTGCAGCTGCGCGAACGCGGCGTCGAAGTCGATCTGCTTCCCCTTGCCCTTCCCTTGGACCATGCCCATCTGCGGCATAGCCATCCCGAACGCGGACATGCCCATAGGCATTCCCTGGCCATACATCCCGGACGACATGTACGGAGACTGGCTGACTGTGATGGACCCATTATGAGCATGCCGTTGAATGATGAGATGAAACGAAGGATAAACCACGCAGACATGTGCAAAGCTTTGAACGTGAAGCAGCGCGTCGATGATGGCCCGCCAGAGCATGCCGCTATCAAGAGCTGCTAGTCTCTCGTGTGTGAGATTCACTCGCCAACTGCTCCAGAGAGCCCCACGAAAACCTCTGTGTCCATGTTTGCCTGGGCGTGCTATGGCTTATGCATGTACGGGGGGACATCGGCATGAACTCTGGCACCTCAAGGGAACCACCGTCAAGCTACAATCAACCTCTCGGGAGCGGAATTGATGCCTCCCAGTCGCATGTATAACATGCCATGGGTTTTGAACGAAGGCAAGGTCAAGGCATTACCAAAGTCGGGTCGGGCGGGGAACGCCCACTTCCACGCATTCGCCACGACCCGGCTGCCCTCGTGAAGTTGAACGAGATCGCATGTCATCTTGTGACACGAATGCCAACACCCCGACGAGGTAGCAAACCGAAATATGATGCCACGACCGAGTCCGAGGCGAATGACTAAGACTCACAATTCGACTGCATAGGCATGCTCTGCTGGGCCGACGGCCTCCCGATCTGCCCCGCACCATCAAACTCGGCACTCCATCCCCCGGCAGCAGCAGTCGGGGTATGCGTGCGGTACATCTCGCCAGGGGTCGAGCGTCCGCCTTGCATCTCGTTCCATGCCTTGCCTAGGTCGTGGCCCGCTTGCGGGGGCGCGTGCATGAAGCGTTCGGGCTCAGGAGGCATGACGTGGTGCGACATGGCGAATGACGGTGGTGCGCCTGCCTGCTGGGCGTTGCCCTCGAAGAACTGGCGGGCCATGGCGAGGTCTTGTTGTGAGCCATTTGCGGTCGAGGACGTGGGGAGATGGTGCAGCTGCTACAGAAGTGATCAGAGTCCACATGGGCGCATGCAGCAGATATGCTCACCCTAGAACCCGATGGCCCAGCAACCCTATCCTTGAACGTTCCGTCAACACTCAGGCCAGTTTGAGGGTGCGGCAAGTCATTACACACCTGCTGTAAGCTCCGATCTCCCTCCGTGTGCTTCAAGACCTGCGAGAGCGGGTTGAATGGCACGGCGCATTCTGAGCCAGAGATAAGACCTTGAAGAGACATCTGTCGCGATGAGAGACCAGGCTAATTGACGATTCAGGAGGTCGCAAGTGAAATATGTGCCAACGTCAAGTACAGCACCAAGGTAGACCAAGCTTGAGTTGTAGTAGCCGGAGAAGCGGGGCACGGCGATTGCCGATGGAATCCCACGTGAAACGTGTCCCTGCTTCCGCTCACCCACTACTACAGCTCGACTACATCTACACTTCAAGTCACAGCAGCCCGACTTTACCACTCGGGCTATTAGTCTAGCTGGCTAGGAAAACCTACACCTAGTGATCACCACGCGATATTCATGTGAGTCGATCCCCTCTTCTGAGCCTGAGTACTTGAGTATCAGCGTTTATGCTCCGCTCGTACATCAGATGTTGTACGGCTACGACATATGCAAGAGTACTGAGTTCTACATTCGACACGACAACGGTGGTAAGCCTCGTTAAGCAAGTGTTTTCATCCGATGTCGCCGGCATCTCAGGTTCAGAAGCTGCACGTTCGAGAATCCAAGCCCTGATTACTGAGAACGACTTCATTCGGGTGTAGGTCGTACATTTAGTGATTCGGTGATAGCTCTACATGCCCTCGCTGAACACGTACGCAAACGGATCCCAGTTCCTGTCATCCCTCCACTCGTACTCCATGTGGTTTGCCGCCGTCCGCGCCACCTTCTCCCCGTACACATGCGCAATCCACGCAAGGGTAACGTCTATCCCCGCACTGACCCCAGCAGCCGTCCAGCAGTTCCCATCGACGACGTACCGGGCTAGCTTCACCCATTTCACCTGCGGTCTCCAGGAGGTCGTCTCCTTCCACACGAACTTGTTCGTCGTCGCTCTCTTCCCATCCAACACTCCCGCCCGCGCCGCGAGCCCGGCCCCGGTGCAGACCGTGATGAGATACTTCAGCTTCGGGTACGTCTTCTCGATGAATGTGACCGCGGGAGCGCTCGATGGCCAGTGCTCGCGTGTCCCCAGACCGCCCGGCACAAGGAGTACCTCGAGGTCATCGGGCGGACTGTCGTACGTGTGGGTGGGCACGACGCGTGTGTCGATGGAGGATCCCTGATTTTTGAACGTTGGATCGTTCGCCATGAGGTCTTTCGGCGCGGTGCTGACTGGATCGAGGGTGGGTCCAATCCAGACGAGGTCGAACTTGACTGCGTGGCTCAGCATCTGCAGCGCCTCGACGGGGCCGAAGACGTCGAGTGGCTCGAAGCCGGGAAAGAGGAGGATGCCGGCCTTCGACGGTGCTACAAGATGCAATTCAGTCAGGTTGCTCATGCGTAGATTGATCGGAATCGCGTGCTTGACGTACCGGGCATCTTGAGTGCGTTCTGCTCTGCTGTGCAGGCGTTGGTTTGGCCACGATGTGAGTTCGATAGCACCTATATATACCTCGGTGGAGGACTGACTTGGCACTCGGCTTCTTGCCCTCCATCCTTCCCACGTCGGCATATCAGTCCTGATCGCGAAACCTTGCATTGGCCACGAGACCTCACCACCTCACCGTCTGCCGCACGCCCTTCGAGATGCGCACGGGTGGAAGGTTGGAGTTGTCTCCTCTCGCTCTTGGCACGCCCGCCAACCGAGCCTATTTCATTGTTCGCACCGCGGTTCAGTTCAACCTCCAGGTGAGTGTACCCGAATCATCTCACTCGCTTGTCGCAGACGTGAGTTCAGCGCAGGCAATACTGAACACTCGATTCGCAATCCATACAACACGGCAGAGTTATACGTGCAAACACTCCGCTCAACTTGGGCCAACGGACTAAAGCGTGACGCCGTCGCCGAACATGTACGCGAACGGATCCCAGTTCCTGTCGTCCCTCCACTCGTACTCCATAAAGTTCGCCCCCCTTCGAGCCACCTCTTCCCCATAGATATGCGCGATCCACGCAAGCGTCGCGTCAATCCCCGCACTGACCCCGCCGGACGTCCAGCAGTTCCCGTCAACGACGTACCGGGCCATTCTGACCCAGTTCACCTGCGGCCTCAACGCGGTCGT
>ML211637.1:0-16880 GCA_004369055.1 Polyporus arcularius HHB13444
CCTGACGGCGAGAACGTGCGCAAGTTCCTTGTTGGCCGCCCCTACTTCCGAGCCAAGGGCATGACCGGCAGAGGTACGCGTGGCTATGTGGCCTGGGACTGCCACGCGAAGAAGTTCGTATGGCTGAAGGACGCGTGGCGCGCGCACTACGCGCTCTTGACAAAGGAGGGCGACATCCTCGCTCAACTCAACGCCGCGGAGGTCAGCAATGTTCGAACGCTGGTCTGTCATGGCGACATTCGCGGGCAGACGACCAAGACCCCGGAGTTCTAGGAAATGATGCATCCCCTGGACCCCTCCCCACTCATTTCAACCACTTCGACCTCGTCTCAGGGTCCATCGAGTTCTTCTGCGGGAACCAAACGCAAGTGGACCGACCCAGAGGCCGAGGTCCCGTCTTCAAAACCGAAGGGGCTTAACGACGGCGGGGATTCAGACTATCGCCAGGACTGTCCCCTTCGACGTCACATCCACTATCGAATCGTCGTCGAGGAAGTCTGTCTGACGTTGCCGCTCTTCGAGGACGGGCAGCAGTTGGTTTCGATTATCTACGACTGTGCTCTTGGTGAGGAATCATTCACTCACCCATGTGTATCGCCGTGGCTAACGCTACCAACAGCCCACTATGAAGCAACCAAAGAGGGCTTTATACATCGCGATGTCAGCGGCGGGAACATCCTCATCTTGCCCTGCATCGTCACGTCCGAGGCCGGGAGGCGTTTCATGATATGGATAGGTATTCTCACAGATTGGGAGCTGGCTAAGGGTCTCTCCGATGAGCGCAAACCTCGTCAACCGGAGCGTACGGTGAGTGCACTGCCAGTTTCTCAGCTTGTACTCCGGATACTAACCGATGTACCAGGGTACCTGGCAATACATGTCGGTTGCGCTTCTCAACCGTCCGACGAAGGCAGTCGAAATCCCCGACGATCTCGAGTCACTCTTCTACGTCCTCCTCTATCACGCTGTCCGCTACCTGAAGTCAAACTGCGCAAGTGTGCCCACCTGGCTCGAAGAGTTCTTCGACGTCTTCAGCTACCGTGATGGCGCATACGAATGCGGGGCCAGGAAGGAGCATGCCATCAACTTTGGGGAACTCGTCGTCAAGGCCCGCATCCCGCTGCAGTTCAAGAGTCCCTTGGACGAGCTACTCGACAGGCTTCTGTGTTCCTTCCAGGCTTACTACGCCATCAAGAAGTACGATGAGAAGCAGAAGAAGGCGAGCATTTTGACGGAGCTTCCGATGACATCCAGTTCTTCTACAGCCCAAGCGACGCGTCCCCGGGTGGGAAAGCCCCATCGTCGCATGCCCGCAGTTGATAAGCAACTGCTCGCGCAACTTCCCCGTGCCCCACCCAAGAAGCGCAAGGAAACCCCACCGCCTACTGCAGAGGATCGCGAGCTCGCAGGCAGCGTCTCCAACGCCCTTGCTTTCCTCCACTTGCTCCACGAATACACGGTTGTGGATTGGGCGGCTGACGACAAAGAGGGAGACCAGGTCCCCGCCGACTGGTTCTCCACGAAGCCGATTGGCCCGACGTACGTGCCCGGCAACACGTCCAACAAGAGGCAGCGCAGAACGTCCGTCGTGCACTCTCTTCCTGACATCCTGAACGCGCCGGAGTCTCCGACGAGGCATCTTTCTCGCCCTCGCAAGGCGAAGTCAACCTCCCCTAAAATGTAGGCACGCCTGCATTGTGTGTAGGACCCTTTAGTATAGAGTACTTATTGTCAGCAATCATTGGTGTACTTACCATTCGTATTCATTGTCCTCTCCGTCTTGTCCGCGAGTGCGTGTCCGGCCTGATTTATGAGGTCTTCAGGAGAGATGCTTCGCTGCACGACGGTCATTATTGCCAGAAGGGCTCCAGAGCCGTGAAATTCAGCTAAGCTACGTCTCGCCGTAGTCATGTGTGTACGAAAGTCCACTCAACCTGAAAACATCTGCCATCCTGCCCGCAAGCGAGGCCCAGCATATCGCGCCACGAGTTCCACGCAATAATCAGAGAAAGTGAAGTAGTACGAAATACATAGTCAATACATCTAGATATGCTGTCCGAAGGATAATCGTCCCAAGTGCACAGGAATGCAGAGCACTAATGATGTTCCCGCTCGCGTTCCATCTTGTTCTTCTCGTAGCATTCCAGCGTGATGCTCGCCATGAAACCTGGTATGCATTGTTCCTGTTCGACCCAATACCGCATGAGTTGAGGAAGGTCCTCCGGACCCCCATCGCCCTGAGCGACGAGCTGCATCTTCGTGTTCTCTCGCTGGCCGTTTGGCTGAAAGACGAATGCGGCATTGAGATCGTACTGAGACGTGACCCTGACCTGGCCGTTGGGGTAGAAGGCAAGCTTCACACCAAGGATGGAGGCAATCGCCTCTCGGAACTCCGCGCTCTTAGCCGCGAAGACCTGCAGCGCGGCGGTTAGGTGCCATTCTCACCCTATCTTAAGGAAACCAGCGACTCACCTGCTGCAATCGAAGGAGCCTTTTCTCCTTCTGCTTCAACTCTTCTTGAAGTCTCAGCTTGTCATCGTTGACAGCCACCCAGCTCGCACGCGGAACGAGTTCCTCCGTGTTCGGGTCTTGCCCGGCACCGCGCACACCGCTCTCCTCAAGTTCCTGCAGCCGCTTCATGAGCGCCTCGTTCTCGCTGCGCAAACGGTCCATCGCAGCCTTGCTTAGGTCTTCCCACTGCTGCGCTGGATTGTCCCGGAGAGACAACACACGAACGCCTGGAGGAAGATGTCTGCCCGCGCCGATCTCGCCGCGCAACTCAAAGAGTGTCTGTTCGAGTTCTTCGATCTGCTCGAGGTGCTTCTCCGTCTGCTCCTCGGCTTCCTTGAGCTCTACGCACGAATGGCTTAGGATGAGACGCGCTTCAGCAGAGGGAGAACATACCTTTCTCGGCCTCCTCTTTCGCAGCACGCTCCTTCTCGAGCTCGGCTAGCAACCTGTGCTTGGCCGCAAGGTCTTCAGCAACGATGGGATGATCATGCATCTCCTGGAGTTCTTTCTCCAAAGCCGCGACGGTGGCCTTGTAATCCTTGACTAGCGTCTCGAGCTGCTGCATCGGCTTTAACGTTTCGTCTTCGGACTTGCCCTCACCGTGAGCAGTCTCCTCGGCACTGTAACTCGCCTGTTGCATGTAAGCGGAGGACTATGCGAGAGGCACTGCAGATCGAACGCACCACCATCGCCTGGAGAAAGCTGACTTCACGTTCAGCCAAGGTGACTTTGTGTTCGCTGCGTGTCACGCGGTCCTTCAGGGCGCGAATCTCAGCACGAAGCTCCTTCAATGTCTCCTGAGCCTCAGCGTCGCGCGTCTGCAGCTCGGTGATCTCCTGCTCGCGATGACGGAGAAGTGCAACGTTGGATCCGTGCTCTTCCATCAGCCGCGCATGCGCTAGACGGAGGCTGGAGAGACTTTGCGTAACGGACACCGGGGTCTTCGAGGGGGTCGTTGGTTCGGCGGACGAAGCTGCCCTGCGGGTGTGGCGAGGGTGTGGGTGGCAAGTCGCGTCGCAAGAACGAACAAAGACGCACCATTCTTCCCGTTCCTTTCTCGCAGCCTCCAGCTCCGCTTCAAGTTTGACTACCTGTTCGCGCAGCTCGTCCGCCCCGCGCAGCTTGCGCTCCAGATTGCGCTTCTGCTCCTTCAACACCTCCACGCTCGTCTGCTTCTCGCGCAGAGTATTGAGCTCAGTGGTCATCTTCGCGTTGGCGCTCTCGAGCTGACGCATATACTGAGCTTGCCGATGGAGTTCCTCACGGACGACCGACCAGTCCTCGTCTTGCCCGTTCTGGAGGGTGAAGCTTTCCTGTGCCGCACTGAGTGCGTCGAACTGCGCCTGCAGCTCTTCGAAAGCATGCGCCCGCTCCTCAGAGATTCGCTTGAATTCACCAAGTTCGTTCTCAAGCAAGGAGACCTGACGTGTGAGGGTAGTAATTTGCGATTTCTGCGTGGCGATGGTCTGGGCCGTGCTTCGCGAGAGTGTCGAATGTTCCTCTTCGAGGTCGACATGCTGTTCGCGGAGAGTCAAGAGTGTGCTGCGTAGTAACCGTAGTTCACTTTCAGCTTTCCTCTGCACGCTGCACTGTCAATACGAGGTGACGGAGGAGGGCTGGACCGTACGCACCTTCTCCTCGAGGTGCTCCGCACGCTCGCGTTCCTTCTCCTCCCGCTCCTCCTTCTCGCGCTCCGCGAGCCATCGTCTGTCTCCTTCCAGTCTCTCCACCAGGAGCTCCTTCTCCCGGAGTTTGGTTTCGACTTCAAGCTTCGCCGTCTGGGCCGCCGCGAGCTGCCTCTCGAGCGACGCGTGTGCCATGTGGGAAGAGAACGCCTGCGTCCGCTGCTGCCTCTTGGACGTCGAGAGCTGTGGGTCTGCCAACGCGGACGTGATGAGCGTCGCTGCCGCGTGTTCACTGAGTCCGCCACTCACCGCGCTCGAGCTCCGCCTGGAGAGAGTCGCGCTTTATGGCGCTGCTACGCGCCATCGACGAGAGCAAGCGGCTCGACGAGCCGAGCGGTGTCGAGAACTTGTCGCCATTGCTCATGATGGTGGTCAGGAAGAAGAGACGGCGCGCATGAAACGTTACGCGCGCGCTGCTCGACGCGTCGAGCTCGCCGGCGCTCGAGCACTGGCCGTTTCCTTTTTGCCACCACCACCACCTTCACCACCTCTCGCCTGTCACCCGTATATCCTCTCTGACCAGCACCATGAGCTCCGACTCCGAGCTCACTGAATTTGACGACGAAGAGGAAGTTCCCCTCTCCGCGTCCACCCGGTCGAAGGCGTCGAAGGGCAAGACGAAGGCGAACGGTGAGCCGGAAGGCTACAGGATACGCGGTGCTCTGAAGGTGCCTCGTGCGACGACGTATACTTGCCAGTCCCTGTACGGTGCGCATATATCTACCCTAGGCCATGTTGCTCAGCTCGAACGCGTCAACAGAGCAGATACACTCGCAGGATGTTGACCTGCAGCCCGACTACCAGCGCGGTATGGTTATTTCCCTGACCGCAGTGAACTGCAGTTTTTCAATGTTCCATTACAGCCGTTGTCTGGCCTGAAAGCAAGCAAATCGGTGTGTGCCAATCTGTTGTCGGTCATGCGTGGAAGCTCATGTTCCGCAGGTCTCATTGACTCTATCTTCCGCAACTTCTACGTGCCCCCTGTGATATTCGGTAAGTGCGTTTTGTTGCCGCATATATCTTCTCTCATATCTCGCACTCTAGTTGTGCATTTCTCGGATGATGGTGGAGAGCGGCGTGTGTGCGTGGACGGGAAGCAACGCTTGACTTCGATCTACAGGTAAGCCGTCACGTTCTGGAGATTTAGAATCTGTGTAGACTTATTGTTTGTGAAATTTCGCGTCGGAAGGTTCATTGGCGGCGAAGTGAGTCTCTGCCCACTTGGTAATGCATGATATGGTACTAACGGTCCGGCAGATTCCCTGTAAGTCACAACCCACTGTATCCACGTCTACCTGCTCATCACCGTGCTTTTGCATAGACAAGGATCCGTGCGTCTCGAACTGTCTTCCAGCATATATTGATACTCACACCGACCCTCAGGTTTACTGGCGAGAAGTTTGTCTTCAAGGACACCGGAAAGATCAAAGCCAAGCTGCTACCTGAACGATACAAGAAGCTATTCATGAACAAGCAAATCGTACGTATCGTCGGCACCTGCACTCAGACCTTTGTCTCACAGTAGTGCTCCAGGTATGTATGGAGTATCAGGACATTACCCCCGCCAACGAAAGGGAGATTTTTCAGGTGTGTACGCAAAATAAGTCGGTTCCGCAGAACGATTTGACCTTGAGTTCAGAGAGTCCAACTGGGAATGGCCCTCACCCCTGCAGGTTTGCCATCCCTTTCATTGATCGCCGTGCACCAACAAGCTCACCCTGCTCCTCAGAAAAATTGCAGGCCATCACCGGACCTCAAGCCGATTTCGTTCGCGACCTTCTTGACACCTACGTCGTCGATCAACTGGCCGCAGACATCTCATGGGACGTCAGTCGTGCAAACGATTTCCGAGGGCTAGCCACGGCCGTGTATTGTATTTCAAGGTGGCCTCATCTGAGCACCTTACCAACACTGAACGTTCTGGAGAGCTGGCTCCAGGAGCCGGATGACCTGGATGATGAATTCTGCGAGGACGTGCGCGATACCTACCGCATCTTCTGCGCCCTCACGAAGGATGCCAAGCTCAAGCAAGTTTTCTGGATGCCTGGGATCAAGAAGGTCGCTCCGATGGAGGTGCTAGCCATAGCCATCCTCATCCACGCCAACAAGAAGAAAATGTCTATGGCGCAGCTCTCGGAGGCTATCGGGCTTATGAGAGTGGACATCAGGAAGACGGAGAAGGATATCAGGCAAAACAGCAGGATGTTCAAGCTGGTGTTGACCTTCTTGAAGGACCTTAGACCTTCGATGCTGAAGGCGAATGGTGATGTACCTGCGACACGGCAACAGCGCACCGGCAAGAGGAAGCGGACGGCGAAGTCACCTTCAGAAAGTGAAGGTGAGTCTGACTGCTCGAGATCATCTCGTCAACTGACGTAACCTGCATGTCAAAGATGACGCTCCTCCAGCCAAGCCCACACGCAAATCCACGGCTCTCCCTCCCAAACTCGCACCGTCGTCTGGCTCGTCTTCCCTTATCCCTCCACCAGCCTCGGTACGCAGTCCGCCTACAGGGCCAACCGCCTTACGGATCGCGGCTAGTGCAACCCTTCCACCACGTCCCGCTATCCCCGCACCCCCGGTGTTCCCTACTGAACGACGGAATTCGCTCGGCGAGTCCTTAATGGCTCGAATGCAACCATTATCTCCATCAGCACCTCGTCCTGGCGCCGGCCCACCGTTGCACCCTTACGTCAACGACTACCAATCAAATCGCACATACCAAACCCCTCCAGGTGGCCCCGGGCAGTGGCATGGGAGATGATATATGATAGCGTCGTCTCCCTTCTTGATATCCAGGTGCGTGACGCCCGCCACGTCGACATACATACATGGCTGATGTCGCTTCCAGTGTTTATCGTCCTTTATCGTCGTGTAGTAGGGGCTTGTTCGTCGCGATTATTCTTCCCCATCCAACATGATGGTCCCACACAAGCCTGGGTATATGCCGCATACTTGGTATAATAGACTGTTCGATACCTCTCAGCCTTTGCTATCGACCTCGCGCCGCCCTAAACATAGTTGTTTCGCCACCAACTACCCTGAAAACGCAACTGCAATCCCGTCACGTCTCGAATGCGTCTCAACACCGTTGTGAGAGGCGTCACAAGTCCATACGGGCCTCTCTCTGGGGCGGCATACAGCAACGCTAATGGTGCAACGACCGCCCCTTCCTCTGGTGTGGCCCCCAGCGCCGACGTGACCAACGCTCCCGCGTCTCCCCTTGCCGCGAATTTGATCGAATTATGCCCGGGTTCAGGGAAGATCGACCATTCGCGGGCCATCTGGCCTCCGATGATGACAGTGGCAGGCGCGCCGTTAACAACCCCTTCTCGATATGGACCAAGCGGTCTCTCGATGTTTGGATCGCGGACGTGCATGGAGACTCTTGCCCCCCGCTCGAGCGTACCCGGGTACGCGTGTAACGTCACGGGGTTATCAGTTGTCTTGGAGGCCATACGCATGAGCGTCCAGGAGAGAAGGTGCGTGTGCCCGTCATCGTAGCGCTTCGAGTGGTGTGACGTCCCTCGATCGGAATGTCGTCGATGGTCCGTACCTAGCGGGCAGTCAGACGTGCGATAGGGCGGCGGAGGAGCATCCTGCTTACTGTTGCACGGGCGGATGAGGGCTTCTGCCGCACACGCATGTCCCACGTCGTATTGATGACAATGAGTAAGCGACTCTCGCAGCCGCAAGATCTGCATTTGGTGCTGCTGAAGTCGTCTCTGGACGAGAGGCGAGCCTTCGTCCTGGCCAGTCCTCTCCAGCTCTGCGTAGATCCTAGCCTGCTCCAGTTCGGAGGCACGGATCGCTTGCTCGACGACCTGGGTCGCAGGGTTGGAGAGAGGTCGACCAAGCTGTTGGATCGCGAGTTGAGAGCTTCGCACTCGACGTTCATGAAACCCGCGCGGTTTGAGCCGAGGATGCATCGCGAATCCCGAGTGTGGTACCACTGCCTGTCCGACCGTAATGCCGTAGAGCGCGTTATCGTCGTCGGCAGCATGCAGATATGCTCCGAAGACCATGGCGCGCTGGGTGGCTGAGCAGAATAGGGGGTCGCCTGGTTCGAGATGGTCTGGGATTGTGACTTTGTCCGGGCTGTACAGCTCGAATGAAGTCGCCGTCGTGAGCGGCTCTCCGATGAACAGGTGCACGGGAACAGCGCTCTGCATGAGATGCACCATCTCCAGGACCTCGAGGTTCAGCATAGTCATGTGCAGGACAATTCCGAGGACATGACGGTTGTCCTGGATCTCCGAGCGGTGCAAGCAGGGGACGATGGTAGCTCGACATCCGTCTATCTGCAGGAGGACACCTGCGATCTTGTTCAAGGAGTTCTCTGCTGTCCGCAGAGCAGGATGGTCGGAGTCAATTGCCTCATACCGCACTCGAACAGCGCGTTGGTTTGGATTGTGAATGAACCTTCGGTCCTGTGCGGTTGGCATCGTCCACGCAGACACTTCTAGTCGATGCATCACTCACCAGTTATGGCCCAGTGCTACCAGCTCATCCTGGACGCTGTCCGTTCGCACATGTGAGGGGGGCATGATCAGGGATGAAGAGTGCGCGCAAGCTCATCGTTCTCCGGTCTTGCCTTTTTCTTCGCACACACTCCTTGCGGCTCAAGAAGCCTATCTGCGCTGAGATCGAGGGATGCTGCCGGATTGATCCCCAGTCGCACAGAGTCAACCCTATGTCAGACGACCTAAGCTCATTCAGTACAAGGCTCTCGGCCTCGGAATTGCGGAGCTGCTCCCCTAAATCAGAGCGTCGAGGTGTTTTTCGAACACAACCCGGGAACAAGACGTTAGCCGCGAAGCATGTCAACCCTTGTCAACCCTGATTTGCGCTCGATGCTGCCTAGTACGTCTGAAATTTTGTGGCGCGCAGCTTCTGATATTGTTTAGAAAGACCGCGGAGTGCCTGTCGGATGTTCGGGGCAGGGTGCCATGAGTGCACAAGGCTCGAAAATCCACCAGAAGACTAGTGCATCACAGGGGTGAGCACAGCCACTATTGTCTATTGTCTTCGGAAACCACTTGATCGTGGGGAGGAACGGGGAATGGGACAACGCCATTGCACCTCAAGTTATGCAAGCTTCTGGAGTCGGATAGCACCTGCGCAGGCTCTTCAGTCACGCTGTGGGGACTTCGAAGAAGAGATTGGGAGTCGAATGGACTCGTACAGATCACAGCAGGGCGGTATCGGGATATGCAGCGGACACAACGCACGCGTGCGCTGCGGGCGACGCAATCGGTTGATATTCGATGAGTTAGTGCCAGTGATGGTACAGAAGTGTCGAGCCCGAGTCTCACTGCCTGGTGCTGCTAGTCCGTCTACATGATTGGCGATCACTTCCCTATTGCTGGGATATCCAGTCTGGTTTTGAATGCATTCTCACCTGGACATGTCCACCGAGTCAGACTGTGCGGCTTCGCCAGAGACTTGGACATGATCCAAGTAGCGAAGCGTGAATCCTTCCCACTGTACCAGTACTTAGTAGGAGCTGGTCGACGATAGTGGCTATTTGCTTATCCTTCCACCAACGACTTAAATCTATAGCTTTCATCACACGTCGGTCGACTTTGTTGACGAAGAGGTGGTTTCGTGAACTTCAAAATCAAAAGCACCGACGCTGCACCGCGGTCTTAAGACTGCCACGCGGTCACGTGCCCCATTCACAACCAGCCCACAGGCGTTTAGTGGCACTCCTCTTTATCCCTCGACCACCACCACAGTTGAGCGACAGGGCTCAGAATCAGCAGGTAGTAGGAATGGGGCTGTGAATATGTCTCGCGCTAATTTACTTGACAGAGTGATGCCACCAAAACCGTTCGTCGTGGTCCTCTTTCCAGCGCAGTTCGAAATCTTCCTCGACGTGTATGCCGACCAGTTCAATCTTCTCAAAGAGAAGCTTGACCTACGCCATGCCTTCAATGCGGAAGATGTTCGGCGATACATGAACAGCACAGTGAGGCCCCATGCAGTCATTGTCGCCGACTCTTTCGTCACGGTCCCATCATATCGGGACGTTCTCATCCGACTTGTCGAGTACGCGCGGGCTGGCGGAACAGTCATCTATGCCGGCCTCCTCAGCAGTTTCTCCACCCACTCTGCTCTTGACGCTGGCTTCGAGCATGTTTGGGAGTTGCCTTGGCGCACCGGTCCTTACCACCGCAAGACGTTCAGCCTCAACACCTCCGTCAGGGGCATCGACACCAAGCTTGTCTCACAGAAGTACAGCATGAAGGCACTGTTACTCACCGACGTCGACTTGCAGCACGCAGTCTACCTTGAGCCTCCCCGTGTCCGCAACGTGAAGAATGGGCCACATGGTACCGTATACGAGACGCCGGCTGCGTTCGCTCCCGTAGGACAGGGATACTTCGGATACATTAGCGATGTCAACCAAGAGGCGGAGACCACCCAGCTCCTCTTGGCAATGTGTCTACACCCGGGTTCGCGCGCACCTAGCGCACCTGGCACCGGAATGCCTCCGGTACGTACAGTGCATGCATATCTCATGGGATCGAGTGCTGACGGCCGTGAACAGACTGTCTCCAGCATCCCGATGTCGGCCGCGGACATACCCCCTTCCGCTCTACCTGTCCATCCTCCCAGACGAAAGGTTCTTCTTGTGTCCATACAGAAACAGGACTGGATCGACGAAAGCTACTCGCAGCTCTACCGCGGACTCATGCGTAACGCATACGTGACAGAGGTCTGCAATGCCATAGATGCTGTCGCAGCCCTGTCCGACCCTTCTCCTCCGGGGGCGGTCATTGTGACGGATGGCGCGATCACGGAAGCGTCGCACTCGGCTGTACTCCAGAAGCTCGTCGATTACACGAAGAACGGAGGTATCCTCATCTTCGGCGTGAACTTCAGCAACTTCTTTCCGCAGAACAAGGCACGCGAGTTCTTTCAGCGGTGGGAGCTTCCCTGGGACTCTGGTGACTACTACCGGACGACGTTCGCACTCAATCATGCAGGAACTCCTTCGCCACTCTCCTCCGCCGCGCTCGTCCCGTCTTTCAGCATGAAAGCGCTCCATCTCAAAAATGTTGCGCCTGAACATGCCGTATACTATGCCACCACGAATGCTCGTGTGGAGTCGCTCGTGTTCGCTCCTACCAAGATCACCGCCCAGCAAGCGACGCAGACTCCTGCCGCCTTTGCGCCAGTTGGCGACGGGTTCCTGGGGTATGTTGGCGATGTTAACGGAGAGCAGGGCTCCATTCGGCTCACCATCGAGATGTGCGGAGTGCGCATACAGCCGGGAGACATGGGCACACGTCATATGATGGGTAGCGTGACTCTCGGGCCTGGAGGGAATTTGATTGACCGCACTACGCAAAGCGAGGAGGAGGTCCCGTTAGCGGCACACCACGCTGGCTCCACTACGTCGTCGTCGGCTGCACAAGCTACCAATCGTCCACGGGAGGCGGAGGTGAGAGCCCGTGCTGCTGTCCGTGACAGGGTGAAGCAGGAGAAGACTGCGAAGGCGGACAAACTCAAGGAAGAGGTAAGGAAACGTACCCATAGTTTCGATAGGTTGACGTCTGACCACATATTTACATCTTAGGGGAATGAATTCTTCAAGCAGGAGAAGTGGGCGAAGGCCGCTGAGAAGTACCGAGAGGCGGCCGTACTTGCCGGGCCACAACCTATCTACGTGTCAAACCTTGCCGCGGCGCTCTTGAAGATGGAAGAGTAAGTCTGTCTTGATTTATCAAGACGTCTGTTTGGCTCAAATGGCAACAAACAGATGGGAAGCAGCTGAGAGCGCTGCTTCGAGAGCTCTTCTGCACGACCCTCGGCATCTCAAGTCGTTGTATCGTCGAGCTCTCGCAAGGAAGGCGAGGCACAAGTTTATGAGTGCCGAGTCAGGTGAGCCACTCTATAAGGCACACCATCCGGGCATCTCAAACCATTGATTCCTTTCCAGACCTATATGGCGTGCTTGCCTTAGACGAGAAGAATGATGCCGCGCTCAAGGAGCTATCAGAAGTTCAGCGTCTCATTGACATCGACGAGGAGATCGATGAATTGGATGATGAAGAGCACTCGCTCCTCGCCGAACCTCTTGACGTCGAGATCGAATCGGACTCAGAGGACGCATCGCACACTGGCAACGGCACCCCCTGCAAGTTCTACAACCACGATGGTTGCCGGTATGGTAGCAGCTGCCGCTTCAAGCATGCCCCTGACATGAAGAGCGTGCGAGACGACCTGTGAGTTCATCGTCTCCGTCGCATCTGCAGACATTACAACTGAAACGTCATAGCGGAAGGAATGTGTGCCTCTCTTGGCTGGTCGGCGAGTGCTTCTTTGGCGACAAGTGCGTGTATGCGCACGACAAGACCTATCTCCCTGCGCGCGGCTGGTGGACAGACGAGGAACGACTCCAGCAACTGCGCGAGAATTTTGAAGAGATCGTCCATGAAGAGCCCATGGCCGTCCCCGAGGGCATACTCCCCGAAGCCCTGAGACCGCTTCCCTGGCGTTACGACCTCTGGGTTCATCCCTCCGCAGAGGAGAAGGCGAAGGCGCTCCAGCCTACTTCATCTGCTTCTACTGCTGCGGTCGCAAGTGGATCTCGGCCCTCCCGCAACGCACAAGCCGGACAATCAGCACAAGCCTCTACATCGCGCTCGGGGAGAGGCTCTTCTCGATCGAACCGAGCACACTGGGCCAGTCGAGGTGGTCAAGGTGGTGCCACCCGCAGGCAGACCGGACGTACCGCGACATACGGTGGCGATTACGGTGAATACGACGAGGATGATGATGCGGACTATTGGGACATCGACGCGGAATTGGAGGAGCGGTCTATGTACTGCGGTCACACACGGGCTGACTACGAGGAGCTGCTCTGCCAGGGCATCAAGCCGTGGGACGTGCTGCCGGGGTCGATACCATTCAACGACTTGTGAGGCTTGCACGACGATGGCAGTGAAGATTTTAAGGCAGGATAATCAGGCTTGTAACGGCACGTATTTTGACTTGATCAATGAAGGTGTCAAAATTTGCCTGGCATATTGAACCATGCTGCGAACCAGCAGTACGTACTGTACGTTGGCTTACTCGGTTCACGTTAGCGGCATTCTCCGTGATGCCACAACCTCATCACATTGACACAAACTCTATCTTTTGGCAACTCTCCCTCTTACCACCACCACCACCATCACCACCACCACCTGCTCTGTTACCTGCTGCTAGCCCATTTATCTCTGCTAATCCGTTCGCCTTTGTCCAACTCACGTCTCGCGTTGCAGTCTCGTGCTCAGGTTCCTGCTCGGCGAGGTCATTGCTTTCACTACAGGTGCGAGTCAACGACGCATATATCAAGTCTATCAAGTGTATGCCCATGAGTTGAACTTGGAACCGATGGACCGGGTACCGGGCTAGACTACTACAGCTCACCGCTCAGACGGCTTGCGCGCCTTGCTTCAAGCTTGCGCGACGCGACGCGGCAATCTCGTGATCGCGTAGTGGAATGCGGACCCGGGACCGGATCCAATCTTATCTCCGTGGTAGTCTCGGTAAGTGCTCTCCACTGCCAGCTCCGATCAAACAGCTTACGCTCGGGGACTCCGGGGAAGCTGACCACAACGTCTCTCTCACGCCCATCTTGTCCTGAACTTCACCCATCTCCAGAGACACTCTCCAGCACGCCCGGAGTGGACCGCGGTGCGCGAGCTTCCGTCCACGCGGTCATGTCTTTCCTGTTGCTTCCGTCAGAAGTTATCGAGCACATACTCATCTCTGCCGCGGCAGGTGGATTCCCCGAGGCCATTGCAGCCTTTGCGCAGACGTGCAAAGCAAACTACTCCCTTGTTTACGACAGTCCTGACCAGCATCTATGGCGCGAGATCTACCTCACGACATTTGACGACCCGCGCGCGTCCGGAGGAGGACCAGGATGGGGAGAGTGCTCCCAAGAGCATCCGCAGGACGACTGGGACTGGGACAGCGACTTTCAAGAGCGGACATGGGCCGCGAGGTACATCCGTCATCAAACCGATCACACATACAGACTCTCAACGGAGCGGCCCACGGATGAGGAAGTGACCCACAGGAACATCCGTGCGTTCGACGCTTTACTCTCTGTAATCGACACTGCCCTCCCCTGTCCTCCTACGATCGTGCTATCGTTCCTGCAATCAGGCGGAGGCACTCCTAGTCCAACGAGTGCCGCCGAACAATATCCCACATTCCCTCCCCTTCCACAGGCGATCGGTGGCTTCTCCAATAGCATCGTGACTGTTGGTCCTTCGGACGCGGGTGGCCGTAGCTTCGGACAAGCCATACGTGCTCGCAACATCGCATGGCTTGAATCCGTCCTCGCGAACGGATACCCTCCGGAGGTCACAGCAGGCTTCTCCGGAGAGAAGTGGGCAGGAGGACTCACAGGACAGTTCCTAAACGAAGTCGAGTTTCACGAGATGCAAGCAGCGAGTCAACTCATCGCGTGCACCGGGTTGATACCCATTCCACAACCACTCGCAGACATTGTACCTGTACCCGCACCATACATCCAGGATGTGTACATGTCCGTGGAGAAGCAACGGCAACGAGCGCGACGGCTTGCCCGCATGCGCGTCTACAATATGCGCTACCTCGCGCGTGAGCGCCACTGGGGCCCATTCCTTCCTGTTGAGAGCGCAAAGAAGTCACACGCGCGGCGAGTGACGGTGGAGGACGACGAGCTGCTGCAGCCCATCATCGCGCTCTTCGATATCGCGAGAGCACATAGGCATCCTCATGACGCGGGTCACAATCACGACGAAGAACATGACGAGAACGAGAATGGGGATGCCACTGACAACGACGGCATGGATGTCGACGAGGAAACAGACGAAGAGGACGCGGGCAGTACAGACAGCGAAGACCATGCAGAACTCGCAGCTCAGGACCCAGAGGCCGACGTACCCCCGGAGCCGCCTGCATCTTCGGAGCTTCACGCTGATTGGGCGTACCTTGCTGCAGTCAGGGTGGTGGTCGAGGCCAACCTCCGCGAGCAGGTCCACAACGTTCGAGATCTGCGTGGTCTGCTTTCGCTGGATGGCTTGAGGCCCGGTAGCGCGCCGTGGGATGCATCCGCGTACAAGACCCCAGCAGCCCCAGAGGATGGTGCCGATTCATCTCCGAGCAAGGGAAAGGGGAAGGAGAGAGCGACTGAATCGGATGAGTGCGATGGATGGGATTGGGCTGGGGTGACGGGTATCTGGCAGTAAGTGTGTTCGCTGGCGGCCGCGTCTAGGGTTTCCGCCGTGACTAGTACTGATCTTCAACTCTATGTAGGCGCTGCGTCTGCTGGATGGACTACAGAGATCTCATACGTGAGTGCTCGTGTGCTGCTCCGCTGACTGGCTCGCTGACGTTCTCATCATGTAGTCCACAATGCAAGTATACTCATCAGTCCGCCACCCTTGTCAGCGAGTATTGACTAACAATGCCACCACCAGCTCTCTGGCGAGTTCGAAGACCCGAGCCTCTCAGAAGCAGTGCGCATCATCCCTATGCGCCTGCGCATCAAGTCGTATTCTCCCTGCACAATCCCGGGATACGAGCACTTGCCGACCATACACGTGGTGGGGGAGACGCTCCGGGAGCTCATGCCTGGGCGGCCGAGAAAGATGCACGGCACAGTGTCGATAATCGCTGACGGGAGTGTCCGCTGGACCTTGGTATGTGCCAGCACAATTATCTCTCGTGAGGTGGCACGACTGACCACATCGGCCTAGCAGTACTCTACGATTCAAGGCGGAGACACGGACGAGTGGGTCTCGGAAGGCATACAAGTCGGGGGCGTAGCGTCCGCGATGGGCATCCTCGGGATGTGGACCGGGGCGCAGCACGAGCGCATGGATCCGTTAGGTGAGTCGGATGTAATTGTTCGAGTGTACCGACTAATTGTTGCCGACAGGTCCATGCTGGGCATGGAAGGTCGCGTGAATCACCCACTGGGCGTTCGGGTGTCTCAGTCTCTGGTTTCGTTGTGTTTTCCGACATGTTCTGTGAGTTGTAGCTTTGATCGTTCCGTACTGTACATGTCTGTGGGCTTGTTTCTGTGCTCTACTACTTTACAGTACTACGCAGGGTGATCAGTAATCCTCCTTTAATCGTTCTCTGTAGTACATTCGCTCCGTAGGACTCTCCGTTGCTGACCATGAGGACAATGTAAGAGTCTGATTTAAACAAATATTTGAAGCGTCGTGAACCGGCTCTTCCCAATTGCTTCTCCAAGTCAACGGTGCGTTAATTCACTTCATTGTAACAGGTCTTTGAGTTGACATCGGTGTTCAAGTCCTTTAGGCGGAGCTGCCTGAGCAGTGATCTGTTACGTAAGTACTTCAACCACGACGACCTCTCGGTTACAGTTAACGCTTGTAGCTGTACCGCAAGTGCACAGAGCTCCTTACAGAGCCAACGACTTGGAAAACTCTCTCATCGACGTCAGAAGAAAGCTGCAGACATGACCACCAAGTGCATCGGTAACGACAAGGTCGAGTTTGCGGATCAGTACTTCCCCGAACCACCCGCCTTCGATACATCCCCCAAGCCGGTCTTCCTCGTCAACCCGTTCGAGGAGCTGCAAAACGCCAACACCTTGGACGAGAAGACGCTCCAAGACAAATTCGTACGTGTACTATTCCTTCCTCACTGTTGTCGTCGCTGACC
>ML211638.1:0-16868 GCA_004369055.1 Polyporus arcularius HHB13444
GCCCTCAACAGTACCTGCCCCCCGAAGGGCGCCGGTATAGATTTATCGCGCGAACGAGGCTTTAGTGTGCCCGCCTGAGTGCTCCCGGCTTGGGGGACCCCCCGAGCGCAGCGAGGGAGGGGAGGGAGCAGGAATGGCGGGTCCTCTTCGCGCACCCTATGGATAACTTAGTTAACGGCAATAATTATTATTTTCGACCATTACACGGCTCTCTTCGATCTCCCCGACTCTATTCGACTTCCCGTCCTCTTCTATCTCCCCTGCCAGGTCCTGGGCCGGCGCCACGCACTCTATTCGACCTCCCCCCCGTCTTCTATCTCCCTGCGCCAGTTCAAGCTGCGCCAGCCGGCCTGTTCCATCTCCCTTGGGGGTATTCGAAGTCCTGCCCTCTAATAGACGGGGGACTTCGAATACCACTACTGAGTCCCCTCCATAGAAGGGGGTCTGATCGTTGTACGTCCGAATTTTCCGGGGGTAACGATGCCTGATGGGTGACTTATCACGCCCGCACTACAGAGTAAATTCCCGGCCCCAAGCTCAAAACAGTGAACACGCACTCGACCGCCCGTATGCCTCCGTCTTCCACACGAAAAAGACCTTCCCCGAGGCTCCCGCCCTCCTAGCACCAGCACCGTGCTCATGCAGAACGGCCTTGGAGTCGAGACGGATGTGTACGACAGGCTGAAAGAGCCGCGCATCGTGTACAGGACGGTGTGGTTCGGGACGAGTCTCGTCAAACAGAACACGTTCCATCTCGGGATTCCTTACAGGCTCATACTTGCCCGGGAACACAGCGGGCTAGAACCGAGTCCACAGCGTTCCCCATCGACAAGTCTACGCTCGTGTCGTCGACCATACACGGTATATAGGTCTACGTTCGGCCTCGTCGACTCACGACTCACGACCGCGTCCCGCCACTCCCAAAGACCAGCGGACGCGGGATCCAGTCTTCTAACCCTTCGTTCCCATCCCAGCTCGATTGCGTGACGTCCGCGAGCGGGGATGCGGTGGGTGCCGGTGCTAAGCCGCAGCTGTGACTCGGCCTGCCCGAGGAGGTGTCGGATGTCCCATCGTGAGCTCGCCGAGGTGAACTTGCGTGGCTCGCTGCTGGACTGCGACTGGAGGAGCGCAAGTACGCGTGCAGTACTGTGCCCTATTCTGGGTCGTTCTCTAACACACCTTCGGCAGGCTCTCAGTTACTTTCCGTGCGGGTTGACGCCTACACCATCGCAGGCCCTAGACCTCGTCAAACAACGTCAGAAGCTCGCAGAAGCAACATCGAGCTTTCGCAGCGCTGCTCCGAACTACCTCGGCCCATAGAGAGTGCACGGATACGCCCTGCCGCAGAATGAGACAGACTCCGGGATGTTACAGTACTTGAGTTTACGCATATAGCCAGTACGTCACCTGCAGTTGGGCTCTATGGCCCTCGGCCGGCTCCTGCCGAGAACATCTCAGGACACTTACTCCTCATTGGAGACAGACCTCAAGCTCGCACGACCCACGATTCGAGCGGATGCTGCCGCAGACCGGCGCCGACCTATCCGCGGGAGGGCTACAGCGGTCACTGGCCGCTCGCATCTTATTGGACAGCGGGACGTTCGACAGCACGAAGCCAGACGGGATGCTGCGAATATTGTGTTTGCATTGGGGACCCCAGGTCGTGCTCATTGGCTCTCGCCGCGCGATCACGGCAGGCAGCGGGGTTCTCTGAACACGTAGTCCGTCAAACGTACGCCGTCGATGGTCCAATCTGCCAAGGTGAGTCCCACAGAGGGTCCGGTACGACTGCGAGAACGGGTCGGACGTTCGTGCCACCGGCTCAGAAGGCTCGCTGGGTGTTGTGCGGATGCCGTGAACGCCGCCTCCGCGAGAAGCGGGTGTCGACTGCCATGCATCGTGGAGAGACGAGGAGGTGCGGTATGATGCGGAGGTGTGATGCTCGAAGCGGGGGACGCCCGCGCTATCGACGCTGCTGCGCGACGATTGGACGATTGCTTTCATTGGCAGATGGGGGTGTTCCCAGGTCTGGACGGGCCCGCGGGCTGCGAGGATGTACGGGTGCTTCACATCGTCATGTGTAGTCGACGTCGCTGTACGTGCTGCCACGGCGAAAGCAAGATGGCGAGCGTGGGCCGGACGGAGTCAAACGCAGAGAGACACGCGCGCGCAAGATTCTTGTTCGCTCTCCGACATATGTCCATGTCTGAACAAACTCTGAACCAGACGTGATACGGCCAGCTCCCGCACGGTGTCGGTCGGAGTCAAAATCGGAGAGGCAAAAGGAAAAGCAGGGACTCGCCGTATGACGTCTGGTGAACCTTCGTGAGTATAGCAAGGGTGGGCGGCAGCCCGAAGCTGCAAGGCGGCGAGTTTCGCTCTCCGATATTGATGTCTGAAAGGGTCAGTTAATAACGAGACTAGACCGTCGGGCGAGTCGGGCGAGGTTAGGACGCGTCGGGCAGTCCGAATCTGGCGATTGTCCACCTCTTTATGGCAGGAGGCGTCGAAGACAGCTCGGGGCCGCTGCGTATATAAACACTGTCGGCGCAGGGTGGAATCCCCTCTGACTCCATCGCCATATTCTCTCCATGGCAGACAACGCTCGACGCAGTCCCCATCCTCCTCCTCGTCGTCGCGAGCGTCGACTGCGGGTCGGCGACCAAGCGCGGACGCGGATTGGCCGGAAGAGGCCGGGATACGCGGATTGGTCGATCGGGATCTGGGCCATGATAGGCCACTTCGGCTAGCCAATCGTTGCCTGTGCTCTTTTCTCTCATCGACCTCGACCTCGGCCTCGACGACACGGTGGCGACGACGATGGCGGGACCAGCAGCGCAGTATCGCCGAAGTAGCAGATGGCGAAGGAAGCGCGGGGAAGGGAGGATTACGTGTAAGGTGGGGAAGGCGGAGATGAGCTGAGCTCTGCCGCTGACGCTGCTGCGAGGGACTCGGGACGGGGATTGGGCAGGAGAGGAGTCGGCGGGGGATTGGGTGAGCTGTGGGCTGGACTGTGGTTTGACTGATAGCGGACGGGGCTGGGCTGGGCGGGATGATGTCTCTGGGAGGGGTCGCCGGCCTGGACTGCTCTGCGAGTCCATCGACGCAGTCTGGCTGTGAGCGGCCCCGACGATATATACAACGTCCACCGCTGCCCTGTTCCCCCTCTCTCTCGACGTCTCCATGCTCGCGTGCATGTCGCCCTCGCCCGTCCCGTCGCTCGCTGCCCCGTCGCGCAAGCGTCCCCGCGGCCTCTGGCGGCAGCACCAGGCACGCGCATCCGACCCCGCCCCGTCCTTTCCGTGGCCGAATAAGGAACTCCTTTCGCACGCGCGCATAGCCGACTTTCTGCGCGCATCGTCCTCCTCCTCCCAGTCCTGGCACTCACCATCAGCTGCGACCTCCCGCGCCGTCTCCCCCTCCTCGGCCCATCTCCGGTCCCCTTCAGTCGCAAGCTCCCACAGGGACCTCTCCGCCCACCCCCACGAGGACGAAGACGAGCTCGACGACGCCCGCTCCTCCTGCTCCGGCTCCTCCAAGCGCAGACGGCTCTCTGGCCACTTTGACTCCGACTCGGACTTCACATCGTCCCCGACATCCGGACGCGATTCGTGCACTCCTCTGTCAGACCATCTCCTATATAATGCACCCCTACGCATCCCCATTCCACCACGCTTAGCTATCCACGACATGTCCTCTAAGCCCCTATCCGGTGCTATCTCCCGTGCAGCCTCAACGTCCACCGCGTCCGACGCGTCCTCCAAGGGCAAGGCCGTCCACTCTGCCGACTACGAGGACTGGGAGAACCTCAAGGAGCTCTTTGCCCGTGCCGCGGAGCGCTACGACGGTGCGTAGTCTAGGCGCGACCAGACGCGACCCAGACCGCTGACCGCCCCGCCCCAGCAGACGATATTCCCGAAGCAATTCCTCTCCTGCGCGCCGTTATCCGCGAATGCCACCGCTTTCTCGTCGACCATCCCGACCCCTCTGTCGTGTACGCTAACCATCCTGTCGGACGTCACAGCCGCTCGCCAGACGCCATCACCCCGACTGACGAACGCCTCACGCGCGATTGGTCGGATGCGGACTCGGCCGGCTCCCAGCATTGGATTCCCCGCAAACGCACAACGACTTCTACTCCTCGGTACGTCGCAGATCGCGCGTGCCCCTTCGTGCGCGTATAGTGCGTATCTGCCATCGTGCTCACACACCCGTCACAGACACACGGAGCTGCCCACTGCCTTCCACGCCATCTTTGGGATCTCCCTCTTCCTCATGGGAAATCTCATAGCGCAGGATCCGTCATTTGCCCTCCCCGGTGAGCCGGACGCTCCTTCCACGTATTGGCTCGCGGCATTGGATGTCTTCGAGACGGGGGAGAATCTTCCGAGCCGCGTCGATGGGGAGATCCTCGATACGACGGAAGATTGGCGTATGGCCATCGTCTGGGGACGCACCCTCGTCTGCCTCGCGGACGAGAAGGTGACATACAACATGAAGATGGCAAAGGCTCAAGCCGAGGCGTCCTCGGCCTCGGGGACCGACTACTGCTACTACCCGTCTGGCTCTCCGTTCTCCATGTCCGAGCCCCAGTGGCCGGCATCCTCCCCCTTTCACGCGATCGCGCAGTTCCGCCCACCCGTGACGCGCCGCATGTCGCTGTATTCCGCCTCTGCGCACGACATCATGGTCCTCGCTATGGACCAGTTCTCGCGCGGGATCTTCCACATGCCGCACCCGCACTACTCGCACACACATAACCCGTCGTTCATCCACACGCCCGGAACGTCGTCGTCACCATCACAGACGTCCGGCTACTTCTCGGGCTCGCAAGCCCCGCCGTCACACTACGCGTCGCCGTACGCACAGTCGTCCACGGCGAACGACCCGCTTGTGATGTTCTCACGCCCGAAGGAGCTCTTCACGATCGCGAGCGAGGTGCTCGGCGTCGCTGAACGTCTCAGCTCCGGTGCGCAGCGGCACTATTGGGCGTCGTGGGCGGACTCGGTATTCAATCAGATGAAGAACGAGGCGGATATGGACGCATGGCGCGGTCCTATTCTCTGCGCGCGCGGCCGCTGTTGGCTCGTGATGGGCAGCGCGCCCGTGGAGGAGATGGAGGCCGCGCTCGAGGCGGGCGACGTCGAGGTGCTGCACTCGTCCGAGGCGGAGGAAGCAAGAGAGGGGCTCGCGATGGCAATCAGCTTCTTTGAACGTGCGAAGGGGCAGCTCACGCCCGCGCTCGTGGGGGCGCAGGCGGCGCAGATGGAGGACGTGAGCCCGTTGCTGGCGGAGGCGCTGCTGGTGCTCGCGAACCTGACGGCGGACGAGAACAAGCGGGAGGAGCTGTATACGCGGGCGCAGACGGAGGCGGGGGAGGTTGATCTGGACTTGGGGACGAGGGGGGTTGGCGACGATGCGATGGATCTTTCGTGAGCGGGTGCCTCTCTTGTGCCCGACTCCGTATCGACGGACGACGACGGACGACGACGGACGACGACGAACGCGCACACCCTCGCTCGTAAACCCTAAGCCGACAGATGGCGCAGCAGCCTCGACGTGTCTTTTCGATTGTCGGTGCCTTGCTGTCGTTCCGTCCAGCGGTCCTCGACCTTTCTCGACACGTCTCGACTCTATCTGGCTCGGACATCCCCGGCGACCTCGCGCTCGCCGACACCGACTCTGCCTCACAGACTGCGTACACCACACACATCACACGGACAACATTGACACCGACACCGACACACACATGCATCCGCCTCGGCGCATGCCTATCATTATTCCTCTGCTTCTCTCTCCGGTTCCTCTGCTCTTCTCTTGGGTTTTATGGTGCATCTAAGGGCTCATAGCGTACTAGTACATCCTCATCTGTCTGTCTGTCCATTGCTCTGCCGCGATCGATACGAAAATTAATGAACGTTGAATTCGGAACCTGAACTCGAATCAGAACTGCGCCTGTAGACTAGTGCTCGTGGTATAAACTTACTCGGGGTTTTGGTGCACCGTCCTCGGGATGCCGTTGCAGCCGCAGTCGAGCAAGTCAACGGCCGTGACGCCGCTTCCTCGATGTGGCTGGCTATCATTGGGTATGAACGGGCAGAATATCCCGTGTGGACGACGGGACCAATTCCGCTTCCTCAATCTTTGTTTTTCATGACACCCAGCGGCCACGATCCTCCTCATAACCGTTGCCCGCGGTGAGAAGGGACAATCCTTCTCTGATTCCGGCCTCCCCATCCTCCTTCATACTTCACCCTCCTTCCCCCATTCCTTCCCTCCCGATGTTTCCGTCTGCATCTCTCCTTTCACTCGCGTTGGCCTCTGGCGCATTCGCGCAGACGTACAGCGCGACTTACCTGCCATCTAATGCTCCCAAGACATCCGAGCAGGGCCAGTCGGGGACGAATCAATGCGGCACGGGGAGCGACCAGAACTCGATGTGCCAGAACTTGTACAGTGCGTAGTTCCGGCATGAATATCCAAGCGCCTAGTGCATCCTGCATAGATATCTTACGGCGCCCATGTGGCATGTACTCGTACAGTCAACGGCATAGACGATTTCTGTCTCTTCGCGCCGCCCACACCGGGTGCGGCCTCTACGATCGGCAACACGGAGCGTATCGAGGTTGCGTGGTGCCTCAAGCCAGGCTACGGCACCCGTCTGATCCCGGACGGCGCGATCACAGGCGCGCACTTCGTGCAGACTCCGGACTATGTGCAGGTCACGGGTGTGGGCGACCTCACGAAGCTGAACATCCCAAACGGCACTGACGGAGGCGGCGAACTTGATCCGCACGGTGCGGATGGAAACGGTGAGTCGACGGCCTTGCCTCTGCGACATCGTCGAGGATGGCTTGAGGTTAACATGGACGGCTTACTTACACGTTACACGCAGGCAACCCAATCGGCGGCTTGGTATTCTCGAGTGCCTTCGGCGACCTCCAGCAGATTCACGAGTGGACGGTGAGCGTGACACGTTTTAGCACACGAGACATGCTCGCTCACTCGCACACACCGCGAATGAAATCCAGAACTTCATGGCAGTCGACGAGTTCTGCATCCGTGCGTGCAAGGACGGCCCCAAAGCCCCCGCGCTCTGCCAACACATCTACGACGTCATGGGCTGCGCGTGGAACATGCCCGGCAACTACGACGCAGGCTCGTTCGACGCGTGCAAAGGCGATACCGGCGAGGTGAGGTGCCTCCTCTCATCTCTTCCGCTATCCTGCCGTTTACGAAGAGACCGCTGCTGACCACCGGTGACGTGACGCTCTTCTTCCTTCATTGACAGCCCATGGGTGTCTATGGCACGTCGACGTTCCGGCAGGGACAGCCTGCGACGCCGCCCGCTCACGATGCCCCAAAGACGTCGTCGTGCAGTCCGGTCTCGACCGTCGGCAGTTTCGCCGCATCCACATCCGCTTCCGTCACCGGCACGTCTACGTCTACGTCTACGTCTTCGGGGGCCGCTGCCACTGGCACCCAGCGCACATCTGGTACCGGCAGCAGCACTGGTAGCGCGTCTCCGAGTCCGACCGGTGGTGCCGGCAACGGCGCTGCGCCTCTCCAAGTTGGTAGTGGCGGTCTCGGAATGATGGCTGCAGGCCTTGTTGCTGTGTTCGGTGCCGCCCTCGTCGCATGAGCCGCTGACATGGATGGACAGTTATTTACAGACTATCTACATTGTGGACATCAGCATACTCTACAATGCATCCCTGTATCTTGTCTTGCTCTTGTAGTCGAAGGGCGTGGAGGATTCTCCACCGTCGCCGCAAGGCCTTACTAGTACTTAAGTACTCCCCCCGGTCCGGTAGTAAGTAGACGCCGACGCCCGTCATTCTACTTACTTGCCTTGCTGCCTGACAGTCTGTGACCGACTCCAGCTATAAACTACTTACCTTCGACCACGATCACCACGATCTGATGTGCGACGACAACGATCCAAACTGGCTCGCAATCGTGCTCTACGCACTCCACGAGATCGACGACCGTCGAGACCTGCTCCCTGCGGTCGAGGGGAGGCCCTCCCCAAAGAGCCCGGCATTCCCCCTGTCTTGGACAGCTTCGCATGCCTCCTGATCGACGCAGAGACTCAGAAGGATCAGGCCACTGCCGTCGCATTCCGGCCTACGAGCGCAGCGCATCCCGCGACGTTCGTCCTGGCGCAGACGGCGGGAGTCACGGACGACGTCGTGCACCACATTCTGTACCTCGTCGCCCATCTCCGTCGGGTGCGCGAGTTCTACCTCCAGGAGGCTCCGGACCCGGACGCTGGGAGCGCGGTGCTACCGGTCACGTTGGAGTACACCCCGCTGCAGAGGGAGTTGCAGCTAGGCGAGATGAGGGCCCTCCACCACTGTTGGGCGAAGATCAAGCAGCGCGTCACGAAGGATTCCCGGGACGAACGATTCGTCAGGCTCGTTGCAGACGTCCTCGATGGGGAACTCGCAGATGAGCGCGCTGGCTGCGACGGGGAGGAGAAGCGCACGCTGAAGGCCCTCCAAGCCTGCTTGGGGGAGGATTGTGAACGCCTCCGCGAGGTCGGCAAGAGCATCGCAGCCGTAGCAGGACTCCTCAAGCACGAGCGCGGTCGTCTGGAGGGGAAGCCTGGGGAATACGAGATCCCCGACGCGGACGTCCAGACGCTGTTAAAGCTGCGCTTGTACAACCACCTTCTGGTCCGGCTCATGAGGGAGGGGCGGCGCCTTTGGCCCCTCTGCACTGACTGCATCCGTGGTTGGCAGTTGCTCTCATACTTGTGAAGTTGACGTCTTCGGCTGACTGGACATCTATTTGTACGTAGCTCGGTGTCCATCCGAGGAAGCTGAGGGCGAACATAATGCCACGGAGCAGGCAGCTTGGAAGGAGAAGGCAGCGATGCGCCCGTTCGACGTCGCCAAATGGTTGTCCAAAGTCGTCTCTGTCACCGTCGACTACCTCGCACTCCGAAGCGCGGTGGTATCGTCGACCGTGGCAGGCGCCCTTTTCGACGACCGTGACCGTCCACCCACAATTATCTGTGCCCCTAACCAGCGAGCTCCGGCAAAGACCGCTGAAGTTATATCGGAGGCACAGCTCAAAGCCACGCTTGTGAAGGTCGGCTGGGAGGACGTAGGAGAAGCCGAGTACGCCGAGGCCGTCGACACCCTGCGCCGTATCGTGAACAAGAAATCCGCTGATGCCTCAGCAGGTGCGCCCTTTGAGCGGTCGGGAGTACGCTGGACACTCATCGCACTGTATAAATTTCAGCTTCTGTTCGAAGTGCCGGTGAATCGTTCGTTCACTGCGAATGCGCTCTCCTGGCGCACCTACATGATCAGGGGATCGAGGACACCATCGCGTACATCGGTGTCTCGAAGCCTTCTTGCGGGCTGTGCGCGACGTACTTCGCGTGTTATCGCGAGGTCACTGGCTCCGGCATAACCACTGCACGAGGCACAGGGACCCACGACCGGCTCGTGCAGTGGCAGATGCCCTCGCTCAATGATTCGCGCTTAGACGCGACCCTTCGCGCGAAGATGTGCGAGAAGTTAACGGAGAAGCTCAAGGCGCAGGCGGCAGAGGTCCGCAAACAGCACCGAAAGTCGTCGCAGAGCAATGTCGCTTCTCTACCGGGAATAAAGGAACTTGCGCCGGGTACGTTTCAGCCTACTTAGTCATGTACGGTTCTCATTTGTGGTCGTCGTCAGTTCCTGGCTTCGCGGCCGTTGAAGGCTCCTCCATTGATGTGGCGACTAGTATGTACTACATGTAGAAGTGACCGAGGCGGCGCGATCGGCGTGTCATGCCGAACAGACGAGGGAAGCGGGTGGCAGAGAGCAGAGCGGGCAAGATGAGGGAGCGAAATGTGGGAGAAGTTAACGGAGAAGCTTAAGGCGCAGGCGGCAGAGGTCCGCAAACACCACCGAAAGTCGTCGCAGAATTTGTTGCCTCCGGAGCGGATGGCGGGATAGATCGTACGTCTCAGTGTTTCTAGTCATGTATCATTGAGCTCAACTGTAATGGTCGCCAGTTTCAAGCGGTGTGAAGGCCGCCTATGCTCTGGCGGATCTTTTGGACGAGGAGCCGTGACGAAGGCAGCACGATCGGCGTGTCGTACCGAGAGCTCGAAAGAGACGTGGGCGGAAGCGAGCGGAGCGAGTAACATGAGGGAGCGGGATGCAATGTGGAGTCGGATAGATACCGATGAGCAGACCGCGGTTCTCACGGAAGCACTGTGCACGGAACAGATGGATGTAAATCATATCTTCGGCTGATCGCCTCCCCGTCTACGATGCAGATTGCGGCCCATCCTGATGAGGCCGCTGGGCTTTGCGGCTCCTATGTAACCAAGCAGCGATAGCAAGTCCGAAATCTAACCCTCGCAATTTCCTACAGAACGCTGAGATTCAGGTCTACCTCCCTGATTCACATCAATCGGTGACTGCAGCGACGTACCGTACGCATATGTTCCGTCAGACTGAGACGCCTCCCCGGCGAGACATAAGTTGGCCGAGTCACAGCTGCGGCCTAGCACTGGCACCCTCCCTGTATTTGCGCAAGGCCTGGTTCTGGACCACGAGAAGCAGCGCGTAAAGCGTCTCCATCCTCTGCACCGTACAACACATAATCATGAGCGTCACCGTCAGCACCAGGTAAGATGGCGGGCTACTGCATCGAGCTGCACGATTCCGCCGAACAAGCCACACTCACCGGCATGGCTACTCCCGCTCTCCGGCCCATCCTCACAACCTCCCCTATGACATGCTCGACCTCCATCGGCCGTCCGGCCTGGACGTCCACCAGCATGCTCGCCAGATGCTTGCTGTCTGGCCGTGCGTGGATCCGCGCCGTGTTCAGCAGTGTCTTGTACGCAACGTCGGGATCGATGCCTTCCACAGGGCCGTCCGGATTCTCTGGGGACGCGAAGAGCTTCTGGCCGACCGCAGAGAGCTCCTGCAGGGCATCGTACAGGAGCGGGATGGTGTATTGCCCGAGTGCGGGCGACGCACGCGGAACGTCCGCCGTCCGCCTCTCGCTCTCCGTCCGCGGTTCTTCCGAGTCACTCTGAGGTGTCGGCGGAGGCACAGAACCAGGCTCGTACCCCGGCTCGCACTCCGGCGGCCTGAAAAACGCCCTGAGTGACTCCCGCGCGAGGGCGGCAGACGCGCCCAGCACGGCATTCCACATGTTCTTCGCGAACTTGACGCGCTGGATCTCGGGCACGACCGTTACCTGGCTCCCACCCGCGCGGAGGAGATCCGCGAGCTCATCGAGGAGCGCCGCTTCTGCGGGTGTGTTCTCGGTTGCCGTCAGATTCGTGCGGCGGTAGATGCCCATTGAGACGCGGTCCTGCAGTGTAAGTGCCGTGGCCATGGGTCAGCAAATAGCCTGAGCACGGATGACTTGAAACGGAGACAAAGACGGTGCAAGCAGAGAAGGGGAAGAGGGACGAGGGGAGAAACCGGGGAGAAAACTTGTAGGAGCACTGACAAAGTCGTTATGCTCGACGGCGTTCTGCTCGACGTGGTTCTGACTGACGAGGTTCGTACCGATCCACACCGCAGTGCTCACGATGCGCGGCTCCTCCTCGGGCTTCAGCCTCTTGAGCGCGTCGTACAGCTCCGTCTCAACCCCAAGGCCGTTCTGCATGAGTACATACGTCGGCTGCGGGTGCGCGTTGGCGTATGGATCCGAGAGCAGGGGCGCTAGGAGGGCGGGGGTGCGCTGGAGCTCGGGGATCGCTTTGGTGGTGAGGAATACGTAGGCGTACGGCCGGTCGAGTGCGTGTTCGAGCTTGGGAAACACTATGCGTTCAATGCATGGTGAATCAGATACCGGTTCGGACATTCATTTTAGGGAGATACAACGCACATCGATCAGGCCGCCATCCTTGGATGTTCCCGTACTTGGCACTGCGAATGTCCATTCCATGGGCTGCATGGAAGAACGAGTGAGCAGAGAGCGTGACCACTGACAAAGAGATTTTTCCGATTGACTAACCATTTGCTGCCCCAAAGTTGCTGCGTGCAACCACGGTCACTCGTGCACCGCTGCTTCTCTTCAAGATCAGCGAATCTAGGAACGACGGTGGTTATCGGGGTGATCCGCAGATTGGTTGAACGATCGCGCGCGCGTCAGCGGTCAGCGTTAAGTAATCTCTCCCGCTGAACTCAGAAAACGTAACATACATATAGCACCGACAGCGCCATATCCGATGAGCAGGACGTCCTTGAGTGGGGAGGTCATGGTGTCCGTCACGGTTCTAGTTTGGTTCTGGTGGAGAGATGTAGCCGCGCGTAAGCGCGCATACTTACTTATCTTATCATCGTTTCTGATAAGTACAACTTCAACTTGACTGGCACCGTGATGATCGCGAGCCGTTGAGTCAAGCCTCCTTCCTCCTCATTCATCTGAAACAAGCGACTTCTGAGGGACCTTCAGTGGTCATCCGGACGTGTCAGCCTGTCGATGCGATCTTTCTCTAGCTTCTCGCGCTTCCTACTCACAGTCATGCTGCCTCTCGTCCTGAACGCTATCGCCGAGGAACAAGCGGCGATCGAGCTCCCTGTACAAAGCGGACCTGCAGCTCTTCCAGTACCGAACCCAACCAAGTCGCTGTGGGTTGACACCCCGGGGGCGAACCCGCTCGGGAAGGAGGGCAGCACCGGCGCACTCACGCACGACGCGGACATCTGCATCATCGGCTCAGGGATCACCGGGGTTTCTGCTGCGTACCACATCTCGCGTCTCCTCTTGGAGGAGGGTGTGGATGGCAAGGACCTGAAGATTACAATCCTAGAGGCGAGAGATTTTTGTAGGCCGTCCTCTTATCGGCTACAACTATGCAGTGAATTGACGGACTGCACGCAGGCTCGGGTGCCACGGGTATAGCCGCTGCTATTATGGCACGAAAACATGAATGCTGATGGAACTTACAGGACGGAACGGAGGTCACCTCACGCCTGCGTTCTTCCAGGGAGTCGTCGGCTACTCCGCGCTGTACGGCACCGAGGAAGCCGTCAGGGCGATCGCTCTCGAGCAGCACACGTCATCTTCCATCGTCAGGCTCATCAAGAAAACGGGAGCCGAAGCGGCGGTTGACCTGGTCGAAGGCGGACATACGACCCTGCTTTTCACGAAACCCGAGGTCGTCGTGGCTAAGGCCGACTATGCAGCCGCGAAGGCTGCGGGGATCAACGTCGACAGCGTCAAGTTTCTGAGTGAGGACGAAGTAAAAGAGGCAAGCGTGACCTCCAGTGCGGACGACATGACTGTCTAATTGCTAACTTCCTTGGATTTTGCAGACGTACGGCGCCGAGTACCCCGCTATTCACGCCCCAGGACACAACCTCTGGCCTCTAAAGCTCGTCACGCACCTCTACAACCTCACGAAAGACACCCTCGGCTCTAAGCTCACTCTGCACACCAACACCCCAGTCACCGCGATCGCTCCCATTATTGCCACCTCCGACACCTCATCCCGGCGGTGGAACCTGACAACCCCGCGCGGACCAGTCGCCTGCTCGTACGTCCTGCACGCGACCAACGCATACGCGTCGCACCTCCTCCCGCACATGCACGGTCCCTCAGGCATCATCCCTACTCGCGGCCAGATTATAGCGCTGCGCGCCGCCGCCTCGCTGGACAACATAACGAAGTCAAGTTGGGACGGGAACGATGGGTTCGAGTACTGGTTCCCGCGCCCTCTAGCTGGCGATGAGACAGAGCCTCTGGTCATCCTGGGTGGCGGTCGCGAGTCGACGAAGCCGAAATTCGAGCTGTATACGGTCGACGACGCGAGCGTCAACCCTGTAGTTGGCGACACGCTGCGCAGGTTCCTGCCTGCTGCGTTCCCGGGCAAGTACGAGGCTGGGCGGGAGCCGGAGATGGAATGGGTGAGCGCCATTCACGGTCGAGCTCTCCGGACGAATGGCTGACTTCTTGTAGACCGGCATCATGGCCTACACGAAGACGCACGATCCCTTCGTGAGTCGTCTTCAGCCGTAGCCCTTTCAGCACATGCTCACGATACGCACTATGACAGGTCGGGCCCGTGATCGACCCAGCACAACCCGACGCACACAAGGGTCAATACATCGCAGCTGGGTACACCGGGCACGGCATGCCTCGTGCATACGGATGGTGAGCCTGACTTCCAACGCTCGTCTCTGGCTTTGAGGTGGCTACCACGTCTCGACTGACCGCAACTCGTCACTTCTTCAGCGCCGAAGCCGTCGCAGGGATCATCGTCGCAGACATCGCGGGCAAAGAATATACGGTGCCAGATTGGCTCCCGCGACACTACTTGACGCAGAACCGCCTGCACGAGTAGTTCCCTCATCGCCCCCCGGGCGCAGCAAGTACGCGGACACTTGGTTCGCTCCACGGCTCGAGTCGGCGGGACGTCCTCGATTTCGTGACTTGTCGTCATTTAAACACTCAGAACACGCATACCCTATCTCGATCTTGCAGGTCTTCTCCTTCCGCTGGCTCGTCCGAAGGTAGGTCGCCCTTGTGCATGTTAATGTCGTAATAGTTGATTTCCCGAGCTGCGGCTGGACGATGGACGCACATGTCACAGGGAAGGCGAAGTTCCTGTGCTGTAACCTCTCCTTCCTTAGTACTGCACGGCACTCCCGAGCTTCCAACTCCCATCCTTGGTGACCATGATTCTTCAGAGACTAATCCCGCCGAAGTCCATCAGTACAGCCACGCAACATTGCAGCGCATTGAGCACCACGCACGTAACATACCTCAGTCTGACCACGGCGGCATAGCATGTTTTCGACCATCCTGCATCCTCTCCGCCTTCTCTATTGCACGACACTCCGCATCGTCCAAGTACCTCCAAGTCCCGTCCTCTGCGACCCTGCGCCCGTTGCTGCCCAGGTCACCAAACGTCAGCAGCACACACCGCAGAGACGGGACAATAGCAGCAATTGTATCCACCGCTGCAGGCACGTCTGACTTGTATGCCTCAGCCGCGCGTTTCTGGCGCAGAGGGTGGGTACACGGATACGGCGCCCACCTGAAATCGATCTGAAGGCGCACATGCGTCACTACGCCGTCCCGTAAGTGACTACCCAAGGTAGACTGTAAGTATGCGGTCAGTGATAGGTATGTCGGTCACATGGAGCCAGTCCAGACCCCACGCCGGCAGATTGGCTGAGCTCACCATGTATTCACCAAGCGCCGTGTTGACCTTCGCAGCATCGAGCATTCCCACCAGATGCGTGACGAGGCGGGTCCTCGCCATAGCTTCGAGGAAGAGGGGGACACTCTCATGCATGGGGTCCAAGTCAAAGTACCCGAAGCATCGCGGTCGCACATCTTCGAGGAGCGTCGTGAGCGCCATGAGTGTTTCCCGCTCCGTTGAAACAGTCCAGACATCCAGGCGATCAACCCGGCATGTGAGCCCCAGAGCGTACGCCGTGGTCACGTCGGAAACACTGAGGTAGTCGAGCGCGGGCCACGAGCCGTGTGCGAGCTGCCAGGCCCGGCCATGCGCTCGCCGCAGTTCAACCTCGGGCATCGTCATCTCAAAGAACGCACTACCGAGCAACAGCTCGCGAACGGCGGGGAAGAGCACCACAAGTGCAGGACAGCCCTCAGCCAGCTGATACCGCTTGAGGTCGAGGACACGTACGGCTGGGAATCGACAGGAGGTGGCGGAAAGCCGGACTTGGCGAAGTATGAGATTTTCGATGCTCACAAGAGAGGCCAGCGACATGGGACATAAGTCTCCAAGGGAGAAATCGTCTGTCCAGGCCATAGTTATTCGGACCGTGGTGAGCGGAGCAGTGACATCAAGGAAGACGTCGTGGTCAGAGCCTGACTCGATCTCTTCGATCACGGCGAACTTGAGACGAACCAGCTCGGTCAGGACCGTGCGGAGATCGTGAGGGTCGAAGAGTCGCGTCTCTTCGAGGAAGAGTGATGTGATGTTGGGAGCATTTCGGAGGATTTCCAATGCAAAGCGCGCTCCTTCGTTGGCGGATATAACCTGACCATCGTCGTCGGGTTGGCAATCCCCTGTTGGAGAGTATCCGAACCTCTGCAACCATCTCGCGCGGGGTGACCCTGAGCCTTGGTCGATGCGCAGGAACCGATGGAACAGCTTGATTTGTTCGAGGTCCATGAGTCCGGCCCTTCTCACGAGTTCTGGCAGGATAACGTCGTACAGGCATCTGGAAGTTCGGGCCAGACGCGATAGGTCCGCCCGAGCGAGGAACGCCGTGACGTCCAGAAGCTCATCGAGAGAGAGTCCGCACAAATCGAAGGACCTGTTGAGTTTCCTCCGTTATGTCGGATATCTGAACAGCAAAGCGTACGATCTTCACCTCTGCACCTCCTGCCTGACAGTAACGTGTACTTCAGCATTGTCCATCGTCATATTGTGTAACGCGTCGCTGCAGTACTTCGTATCGAGTCAGCTCATCGACGGTGTCAGGTAGATGGGCCCACCAGACGTACAGGTGCACAGATGGCGGGAGGATGGCGGTCTGGGGAGAATAGGGCCTCATCAGCAAAAGGGCACTGCCCCTGGAGACACTTGGGGTTACTTATCCGGTCTTGCTCAGAGCTCCCCAGACGATTTCAGACGTCTGGAGTCAGAAGGTCCCTTCTCTTAGTCAAGACGCGTCTAAGTCACTACAAGTTCACGCAAGACAGACTAAGTTCTACAAGTACAGCAGGAACCGGACATCCACAGAGCTACATTTCGCCGCTGCTGGCGTGCACGCCGCCATTGCGGTCACCACCGTAGTCAACCGATCCCGATGTCGTTCCAACGTTGTCTTCTGCCTCCATACGCAATCAGATCGACTGCTCTCGGCGCGCGTAGTCGTCACTGCGTACTACTTACCTGCGACATGCCACGCAATCCG
>ML211639.1:0-16824 GCA_004369055.1 Polyporus arcularius HHB13444
CCTTCTCACAAGCGCCCACGGAACGGCGAAGTTCTGCACGTCGAAATTGCAAACGACGAAAAAAATGACATTCTCTCTGCGCATTTGAACGACAAATGACAATTTGCGCGTCTGATATAGCTAGAATCTCTCGGAGTTACCGCTGGTTACCTGTGGTTACCTGCGGTTACCCAGAGTTTCACTGTCGATTCTCACTGGGCCTCATGTGCCTTCCCCGACATCCATCGTAGCGCGCAGCACGTGTCGGTTCACGGTCACACCAGGGAACGCCTAATCTTGAGAGTGACAGAAAACGAAGTCGAAAGCACCCATTGTGGTGCCACAGGTGCTGTATGTGCGCGACGGTCTGCCTCCGGGTGTCATCGTATCCTTGGCGCCGTCGGTGCCGTCGAGATGGGTGTCCCTAGTGCACACGTACAGTACTTATCCGACATCTGAGCGTCGTTGATTCCAACTCCCGGAGAGATGCCTCCAACCCTCGATTGTAGGCTCCGCTTGCGAAATGGCGCAGGTGCGTCGACGGTGCTACCGCCTTTGTCAAGATTGCCGCAGTGCGCAGTGCTTGGAGTGTCAATAATGTCACATCGTCTGTCCGCTCATATGCTAACAGGGCGCACCGCACATGTATGGCACGTCGGTACCGTGAGTGGCACCACCTTCTCCTCAGCGGGGTCCGCAAACAGGAATGCATAAACAGAGACGCCATTAGCAGCGACAGCCGCAAGTCCCGGGCCGGCAACCTAGCGGTATTCAGAGACAATGAGTGACCGGGAAATCAGTAGGAGCTAGCGGTGACTGACTTATTCCTAACCGCCTTCGTTTTTTGAATGTACTCGTGGATACGCCATTGGGGATCTGCTTTTGGGCGCGCGTAGCGCGTACGTGTCCTCCTTTCCCCACACTACGCACGCGGTACCCCAGCGAGTCAGACCGCAGTCACGCAAGGCCGGCGAAGATTTGATATCCGGACACTTGACCCGGATGTTATGTAGCCACAGGTATCGATACCAGCATCGAGTCCGGAAGCTAAAGCTCTAAAGGTTGAGTTAACCCAGGAATACCACTGAATGAGCGACAAGTGCCACGTTACTTCTTCTTCCCGGACCAGCTTGCATGTCGCCCATTAATATGAGGTCGTACGGGGGTGTCGGTGTACGTGTATCAGCATAATTCCCTATCGACAGACACGAATCTCTACTACACTGAAATCTATGGAAACAGTTGGCAAGGGAGGGCATAAGATAGGGAGCAGATTGTAAGGGGCTCATAGAGGTGTTTGCGATAGTTTTGCAATATTACACCGTTCTTTCAGTCCGGAGGACGACATGGTAGCGAATCGAGGAAAGGAAAGGAAGGGAAGGGAAGGGAAGAAATTTGTCGTTATACGATCCTAAAGGTAGTGACTGACGCGAGGGTTCCAATTAACTTATCATATCGTACACCACCCGTTCTACAAGTTCCTGTCCGAGCATGCGCTCATGCTGCGGTCAGGCCGACCTTGAGGGTAACCAGAGCCTTCGCAGTATGCAACGCGATACGGAGGGCATGCAGGAAAGCCCAGGCGAAACCGACTGTACAAGCTACGTCAGCAACGGAGCCAGACACATAAGAAGACAAAACACATACTAATGAGAATAGGAATCCAGAACAAGACCAGCATGCGGTCATCTGGACGAGATCGCACGTCAGTATTCATACGCAAATGACAACATAATCGGCGGATACGCACGTTGCTTCTTCTGCGCCCGTCGTGCGGGCTTGCGCGTAGGCCTGTAGCCATACGACTCCGCTTCTTCTGCCGGAACCGCAGCATCCTTGTACCCAACCTGGCGAACGACCGCCCTCTCAGCTCCGAGCTGTTGCTCGGGCTCAGCTTCAGCTTCGCACGGTGCAGGCTGCTCGGTCGTCGTCGTGCTAGCGACCTCTGCAGCAGGCTCAGCCTTCTTTGCGTCCGGGATGAACGATTCGTCCGCGGTCCTGGGGGAATACGCCGGAGGCGGGGTGTCGTGCACGTCCGGGTCCTTCGTCGCCATCGCCTGCTGCATCCACTTCTCCAAGAACGCCTTCCAATCCTGCGGGGACAAGACGCTCATCCACGCCTGCTGCCCGTTCTGCTCCGCGCCAGCGCCTTCGGGCGTCCCGTCGGCGCCACGCCCACGACGGTCACCCCAGAACTGCTGGATCGGGACTAGGACGGGGAACACAGGAATCTGCGCAATCGTGCCCCAGGCCGGGATACCAGGGAGGTTCGGTATATGCAGAAGGGGCAGAATAGGGATATTCGCGATCATTCCCTGCGGGTGCTGGAGCTGGGCGAGCGTGCGGTACAACGTCTCGGTAAACGTCGCGGCCTGCTTCTCGTCGGCAGCTGCGAGTCCGGCCTCGACAGCCTTCTTCTCTGCTGCTACTGTCGACGGGCTTGGCGTGTGGTTGACGTCGGTCACCGGGTGCGCCTCGGACGTAGCGAACGTTGGGGCGGGTATGGAGCGCTGCTTCGTGGCCCGGTGAGAAGCAGCACGCTTACGACCTCCCCTCCTGACGGGACGAGCATCTATTTCGGAGTCGGATTCCTCCTCGCCGTCGCCCCAGGCAGCCTCATCCTCATCATGACCACCGTCCTCCGACGAGCGGTCGGTGTCGGCCATAAAGTCGAAGAAGCCTGCGGGCCCGACCTCAGCAGGGGTCCTACCGGCAGCGTTGACAACGTCTAACGCAGCGTCGGCGTCAACGAGCGCCCGGGCACACTCGGCGGAGTCAGTGAGTGCAGCCAAGAACAGCGCTGTACAGCCATTCTGGTCGCGGGCGTCGATGTCGATGTCGCGAGCGATAAGGAACTTGACGAGCGCAGGGAACTTGGCCAGCGTCGCGAGGTGGAGGAGTGTCTGTCCGCTAGTGGTGGGCTTCGAGATGAAGGAGGACTCGGTGGGGACGGAAGAGCTGTCGGTGGGAACGTCGAGCACGGTGAGGAAGTCGATCAGTGTCTTCTCGAACTCCCTGTTGTCACCCGCGCGACCAAGGAGTAGATGTGAAGACAGCTGCATTGCGCCGCCCGCGTGCATACTTCCATCGGCCTCGGGGCCCCCGGTGTTACCCACAATCCGCATCGCAATGTTTCTTGCATCCTCGATTTTCCCTGTCATCTTCAGCCCAACGACCTGCAAGGCCAGCTCCATTCTGAGATGGTTCAGTCAGGGGACTGAGAGCGTGAGAGGAACGAAGACTTACAGAGCTCGGTCCGTCTCATCGGTGTAGGTGAATAAACACGGCGGAGAACCGTCCTCTTCCTTTGGCAGCCCCTCGAACCATACGTGAACCTGCCCAGGAGCCACACTAGGGGGAAGAATGCACACGAGCGTGTTGTCGCTCCAGCGCTGAGTGGACGTAGACGCGACACCACCAAACATACAGTTCAACTGCATAGAAGGGTGGAAATTGGCGCCCAGCACAGTGACCTCGATGCCGCCGTACGTAGGACCACAGGCAGGGATAAGCCGATGGATGCGAGGTTGGGGAAGGGTGATGGGAGGCGGAGGGTCATGCTTGAACAGCATATAGGGTAAGGGCACAACAGGCGGTACTGGCATCGGCATGGCCAAATCCATTGGCTCGGCCATCGGCGGCGGGATGGGTATTGGAGGCTGATGTGGAGCGAGGAAAGGTGAATGTGAAGGATCGTGGTAAGACACAGCAGGAGACCCCATGTCAGAGCAATCAGGCATAGCAACATCCACGTTGAAGTTCGAGTTGATAAAGTCAGCGATAGAGACGTTTGAGTCAAAGGCAGCGAGAGAAGGACTGGCCACCGCCGTGGAAGTTCCGCTTTCCAGCACATCGCTTGGATGCGCAGCCACAGAGGAAGAGGGGTGATCCGTATAGCTATATGACGAGGGGGCGGGTGATGCGGCAGTTGTGACGATATGTAGCGGCGGCTGAGAGATGGCGTTCTGCTGTAGCGGAGACGAAGCACGAGTTACGAGAGCCGAAGTCATCTCGGATGGCGAATGCAGACTGCCGCTGCTGCTCTGCCGATGTAGGCGCGAGACTCGGCTGCCAGCGTCGTAAGGCTTCGCGCGTTTCTTCGCTCGTTCCGTCCCGTTGAGGGTCTTCTTCCTCTTGGGCGCACTCTCCTGGGAATCCGTACCAGCCACAGTCCAATCAAGTTTCGCCCCAAACTCTGAGTTACCCCTCTGCGCGTTAACACCAGTACTCTTGTGGTCGTCCGTAATCATGATAGGCTTCGTCGACCCGGTGCCGACAATTCGACCGGTGTGGTCGTGCATCGTGAAGTGAAGGTGGAAGCCTACCTTCTCGCGATGATGTCGGCAGTAGCATGTGATGCGCAGCGGAAGGATGACGGATCCGGATGAGAAGTCCAGCACCTCCGGGCAGTTGAACTGGAGAATGTTGGACGTGTCTTCATGCCTGCCCTTCCCGGGAATGACACGGGGTTCTTCCTGCGACTCAGAGTCTGAGCGTGCGGGACGCACGCGGGCAGCTATCTTGCGCGCAACCCTCTTCGCCTAGATACCAGTGGGAATACAACGTTATGGGCGGTGTCATATTTCGAGTGTTGATAACAACTTACCTCACGCGTCTGGCAGCTCGAGCATACACTGACGCGGGTATGCGGAGGGGTCGCGCACGTAATTTCCGCTGTGAGGTACAGGGACTCCTCGGCGGGGGCATCTATATTCGCGGGCGCGTAAGGCTAGATGAGATGAATACGGGGATATCACCACTCACCAACTTTGCCTTCCTTCCGAGTCCTCTTCTTCGTGGTCGTTCCTTTTGGTAGCCTGAGCCACTTCCAGCTGCCGACCTTATCGTACTTGTGGGGTTCACCGGAAGAGGAACTCGCGTGAGCCAAATCAACAGTGAGACGGATCTGAGTCTCGACTCTGGACTTGGTCCCGCCCTCAGGCAGGCTTGGGAACATGATGGGAAGGCTAGGCACAGATAAGTGGATGGTTGCAGTCGGGGAAAAAACACGCACTTGGAACATGTCTCCTTCTCGGGAAAAACGACGCGTTGCAGTGCCGGGGGGTCTTTCCGAACTTGCGCTGGGGGTGGTACTGGTTTCGTACTGACGATAAAGGGCCGCGAAGACGCGATACCGGCAGTGGTAGAGACGGTAGGGGAGGATGGACTTGTGACAGGACAGAACATGGACTCGGAGGGGATATTGTGTGCAGCAGGCGTGACACTGTAGATCATCAGTCAAGGTCTTAGACGGTTGCCTGCAAGCGTATGGAAGGAGCTGGATAAAGTGTACCTGTCCAATTCACATACAGATATATCTGCAGGCCCTGACGCCAACGACGACATTATAGCTCACAAGCTTTCGCTTCGGCGAGTGGACGGTCTCCTCCCCGGATGTAGCCTCAAGCCAACCAAGCTCTATCATGTGTGTGAAGCAACCCTTACGGCTTCTAAATGAGTGCATTCAAGGGCCTGCCGCATCGCCGAATCTGCAACATCGACGGTGCGACAGGTCCAGCAGGGACGAAGGCCCCAGCTTGTCTCCGAGGCCAAGCAGGCGGTCTGAGATATGCGATCAGGCCCATGGGGAGCGGTAATGGATATTGTGAAGGTGTAAGTTACGCGGCCTCTCCTCCGCCCTTCCGCCTGTTGCACTTCGAGAGGCCGCGAACTTAAAGGGTATGCGTGAACATGGAAGGCTCTGGCTGTGCCCTTGATACAAGGCCTGAGCCCTCCATTGGCCAGGAAATGTATACCGCTGCTGGCGCCTTGAACGACGCTGAAACCATCAGAACTCCTGCTTATGTGCGCTGAGACTAGTGCAAGTGGAAGTAGTCGAGAGGAAGTACAATAGAGGTCGGTTCCACCCACGAGATCCCACTTCCACCAGTCCGAAGATACTACTTGACTTGTTGACTGAACAGCGCAGCAGTGGCCCGACTAATTTGGACAGCAGCTTTGTCCGTGGTGGCACAAGAGCCGATTCTTCAACCGCACAGACACGATCGCTCGTATCCAGGTGGATAGGCAGAGCGATATGGAGTATCGTGCAGCGCGCAGCAGACCCGAGTGTACCGCGCGTACCGAACATGAGATATGCGCGACAACACTCACTCTTCGTATACGTGTTCCTGCAGCAAGTCCTCCAAGTTCAACGACGGCCTCTCCTCCAGCTTGCGAACGTGCTCTCCGTACTGGATGTCGCCGTTGATGAGGAATTCGGCGTTCGGGAGCGATTTGCACCATGCCGAGAGCTCTTCCTGGCTCATCATGGGTTCTACGATGTCGGTTGCTTCGGGTGTCGTCGGTGATGGTGATGGCGATCTCGAGCACGCCGTCGTCGATGAGGACGACATGGTTGCACGTCGAGCGAGGTGTCGGGGAGAATGGAGAAATTGGTGAGAGTTGGGTGTCGGTGCACATGCAGGCGCGGTGACGGCCCCTATGGGCGACTTCATTACGTAAGCAGATGCTAATCACTTGCCCGAAAAGCTCATCTTACCCCAACGCAGCGCTCACTACAGTGACATTCTGCGCAGCTCGTCCACAGAGCGACACGTCATTCCGACCATTGGAACACGAATGTTGCTTCCAAGTACTAAGTAAGTAGAGCAGAGCATCGGGGTTCTGAGGCCATCGGAATGGGAGCTCCGCATCAATATTGACAGTCCGCTGGGCGCCGGTGGAACTGGAGCACGTGCCCTGTCCAGGGCGCGAGCAAACGCGTGTGGTGCACCGAGGCCAACTCTACCGCCAAGTTCCAACCACATCCACCTTCGCGCGATGAAGAGAGCTGCAGAGAAGCAGTTGGTGAAGGATCATGAGGACGAGGGCGATGAGGGAAGTCAGGTACGTGTCAGTATTCATGTGACAAAGGAACATGATCATGAACAGGATGTGCCAGGAAGTCTCGTCAGGCTTCAGAAAGGCGGATGAGTCTACGCTTGCTAGCAGACCGTGCGTATCATTCTTCTAAAATCTCTTGCTGAATAATGTCTGCGGAGACCCTGGTGGAGAGACAGCTTGCGCGAAGTTATTTCGCATAGTTTCATGACTAGCCACAGTCACTCTTCAAACCGCCCCTGCCCTTTGGACAGTCCTTCGACGCATCTTCTGTCCAATCTCGCATATATTTGCGGTGGCTTGAATACTACGTCACTGGCGAAAGTACCGTCAACCACGCCGAGCATTCCCGAGACAGTGACATCGGGGCGGCTTAACGTGGTTGATAACTGTCGGCAAGTCGTTCCATGGATTCCGGGGTGTAGTTGGGCGGAGTCCGGTAGTCGAGTTGTGGTTGAGTGGTGGCGTAGGTGCTACATCCCTCCCTCGACTGTCTTTCAGTGGGTGGCTGGCGTTCGGAAAGTCAGAACCAAGGGGACGCTTCCGCGTGGAGGGCTTGGTACAAAGCTCGGACCCATAGGCTACCGGACTTCCACAGACTACAGACTAGAATATTGCGCCTCATAGAGTGCTTGGTACGGAGGTGGTTGAGCTTGCGTGTTCATTGTTCTGCGTTGTAACACCACTGCGGCAGAACTGTGGCGAACCGCACTGCTTGAGCTTTTTGCTGGGGCCTCGCCACGAGACAACGGTGTGCCTCACACGAGTTGGTTTATGGAACTGACGTGCGTCTTCATGTGCAGAATGCGTGCCCTACCTCGACGGTCCATGATGATGGCTCAACAAGCGGCATCAAGCGCGCCCCCGCCTTCCAGTACAGAGGCTCCCGAGGTGAGCGATTCAGCAGCACACTTCCGACATACATATTCATATCCGTGGCAGTCAGCACCTCCCAGCAAGTTTGCGAGCTTCTCTGGGTTCGGTCCTTCGGGAGGAACCTCGTCCTTCTCATTCTCTTCCGCGCCGTCTCAGCCACCCGGTGCACCAAAACTCACCCCCGCCATGGCTGCTTCTTCACCATTCTCTTTCAGCGGCACACCGACGTCCCAACCATCATCGACATTTGCACCTTCCATCTCATCCAGCGCATCCGCAGCAACAAAAGCATTTGCGTCCATTGTCTCATCCTCATCCACGCCTCCTGAACCCAAGGCTGCCCCCGCGGCCGATATGGAGGTAGACAAGAGCGAGGTCGACTATTACAAGGCACTTCGCGGTCTGAACGTATCCTTCCTCAGCGCTGTGTCGAAGGCGATTGAGTCAGACCCATTCGTGGATGTCGCAGCGCTGCTCGAGCGGTACAAGACGCTACGGGTCTCCGTGAGCTCCGACAAGTCGACAAGCGTCCCTCCAGCCTCGACATCGACGCCCAAGACGTCAGAGGCTCCCAAGCCTACACCCCCACCGTCATTTACGATGCCTCCTGCACCGACTAGTTTCGTTGGGTTCAAGCCCTCGGCGCCTTCGTCGTCGAGTGCTCCAGCACCCGCCTCTGGCGGATTCGTACCTAAGCTGGACTCTGGGGCGTCTCCACTAGGGAGCCCATTCAGCTTCGCACCCTCCAAGCCCGCAGCGTCAGAATCATCAACTACATCCGAAGCGCCGAAGTCCGCGTTTTCCTTCGGCTCAGCGTCGTCTTCGGGCACGTCTGCCCCCACGTCATCCTTCTCATTTGGTGCACCGTCGTCGTCCTCGGGTAGTTCGCTCTTCACCAAACCCGGCAGCTCGACCTCGGCATCCTCCATCTTCGGCTCTTCCGCCTCCGCATTCGGTTCGTCATCCACGCCATCATTCGGTGGCTCGTCGTTCGGCGCAAACGACGCCGACAAGGAGAAAGACAAGGAGACCGACAAGGACAAGCCCGCGGGCTCGCTCTTCGGCACTGGCGGCTCCTCAACGCCGTTCGGTACTGGCTCAAGCACGGGCGCCACGACGCCCGAGAAAGACAAGTCCGCGTCGGGCACGCCTTTCTCCTTTGGCTCCGCTTCTCCCGGCAAGCCATCGTTCTTTGCCGGCAGTAGTGGAGGCTTCGGTGCCCCGAAGCCGGGCAGCATCGGGAACCCAGTTGGGTTCGGGTTCGGAAGCCCGCCCAGGACGACGCCCGATGAGCCCGACAACACGAACGGGCCCGTGAAGTCGCTGCCGTTCTCCTTTGGCTCTAAACCTGTGTTCGGCTCGTCGTCTGTATTCGGCTCGTCTGCGGCATCCGCGTCGGAGAAGGCGGACACGACCGAGGGCGAGACGGGCACCTCGGCGGAGGGCACGCCCGCGCCGGACACGAACGGGCCGCTGCTCTCGGCGATGTCGGAGCACGACAAGGAGGGCGAGGGCGAGGAGGACGAGGAGACGGTGCACGCGATCCGGAGCAAGGTGTACAAGATGACGAAGGACAAGGAGGGCAATGCGCAGTGGGGGGACATGGGCGTCGGCGTGCTCCGGCTGAAGAAACACAAGGAGACGGGGGTGCGGCGGATGCTGCTCAGGAACAGTAGCACCGGCAAGATCACGATCGTAAGTCGTGTTTCCCTCCGGAGACTCCCATGATCTGGGCTGACTGGGTATCGCAGAACTTCTTGATCCACACAGGCATGAACGCGAGCATGTCGGACAAGGTCGTGTCCTTCATCGGCCATGAGGAGGGTAACTCGATGCCCTATCGCATACGCATGAAGACTCCCACCCAGGCGAAGGAGCTCAAGGACGCCCTCGATCGCGAGATCGAGTTCGTCAAGAGCAAGACTCCCGACGTCTGAGTTGTCCGCATGTAGGTATCCCGCTTGTTCTCCATGGACCCTGCATATCATGCATCATGTCCCCTGCTCTGCTGTGTGCATCGTGCATTCGTTGCAATCTTGTCGCTCTAATACGTGTACGGTACACTACTCCATGACGGTATGCATATATGCCCATGTGCATCCAGCACCGGACCTTGTGGTGTTTGTTATACATGCATAAATACGTCTGCCCTCCATTTCATTATTCATTACCTAAAGACCGCAAGCAAAATCGCAAGCAAGCTGGCCGGGCGGCTCACCTGCCCCCAAAGTGTGACTGCGCGTTGTGCCATGTCGAGTAGTGCACGAAGGCTTCGCTGAGGAGCAGCTCGATCTCGTGGTCGCCCCAGCCTTGTGTTGGCAGGGACTGGAGGAACATGATGATGCCCTGATATACAGTACGACGTTAGCGTGCAGAAAATGCAAGGGTCGAACTCCGGAGCTCGTACCTGGAAGTCCATGTCCTGCAGCTTTTTACTCCATTGCACGAGGAACGCAGAGCATACATACAAATGGAACTGCGAGAACGCGTCTGTGCCCTCCGCCTGTCCCATACTTAGTGGCTTGGCATGCATGAGAACTCTGGGGAAGACGTACGAGGTAGGTATCCCACATTCGGATGGTATTTTGCACGCTGATTTCGCGCATGAGGAGACAGTTCATCCACCGAAACGCGAACTGCATGAACTCGACGTTCTCAGCGTCCAAATGCGCTGCCAGCGGTGCTGTACAGACCAAGATGGTGAGCTGAGACCAGGCAGGTGGATACTGGGCGTAGACGTACCATCTATTCGAGCGACGAGCTCTGCCATGCGCTTGACGCTCCTGTGAATACCAGGCTGGCCCGCGATGTAGTTGTCCTGAATACCATCCAGCAGTCGAGACAAACACCAGAACGTGTCCGCCTCCACGGCCATCCGCACGTTGTCCGGGAGCATCGCAGTATCGAAGTCTTCAGGGTCGGACTCTGCGTGCACAGTGTGATGAGTGACTCGCACGACGCCTGTGTAGAAATGAGACACACCGATATATGCACCGAGGAAGACTTGGAAGAACGGTGTGGCGAGGTCGTTGATTCCCTGGACATAGCCGCTCGCGGGATGGCGGATGGCCCACACGTACAATATACGCTCCAGACTCTGTGATGTCGTCAGCGCGAAGAGCCAGAGTGCGAAATGAGTCCGGCCACATACCCTCTGCGTAGACGCTTGCATCCATAGTCGCACTCCCGGCCGCGTCCTTGGAACGTCGATCTCGATTTGATGCCATATTTGCTGATCGAGTCCGTCTCGACCTCTCGAGAAAGTCGTCTCGACGAGGGAGGCATATTCGCGTCGCTTTCTCGCAAGCGTGGAGGTTCGAGTGGGTTTGGGTAGGGGGAGATATCCCAGAAGCAACGGCCATACGAGGGGACGCAGTTCATGCGGTACACCGTTCCACGCGAGCTTGCGCAATTGGGCTGCCAGCGGTGGAGGAGGAGGAGGAGGAGTAATACGGTTGGCTGAGGTCGTACATACGACAAAACCGGCCACGTACCGATGTCCACATCGTCCCGCGTTATGCAGTCGACGAACCTCCTCCGCCTATTCGTGCGTATGGACCGTTCGCGCATGAGCTTCTCCGAGCCGCCGCCTGGGGGCGACTCCGCTCGAGACTTGCTGGCGGACTCGGACTGGCGTTGGACGATATGCAGCGGATCTGAGCGTTGGATGAGATGTCAATGAGAGCACGCGATCCGTGTAGACGCACCATTGAGTATCTCCTGCGCATCGCCCCGCAGCACGCCCTGCTCGTACCGCGGCTTCGCGGTGTGCGTGCCGGACCGGTCGTCGACCTCGGACTCCAGCTCCCCGATGATCATGTCTCCGTCCAGCTCCTCGTATCCTGCGGGTGGGCCTTGGGGCACGGAGTCACGGCTGTCCAGGCTGCCGCGGTCGGTGGACTTGCGGACGATCGTCCAGCCAGCTTGCTTGCCCGGCTGGTCGCCCTTGGGCGGGTACGAGCTCGGCGCATGGACGTGGGTATACGAGAACGCAAGGGTCGACGAGGAGTTGTTCAAGGCAGGTCTCGGTACGGGTTTGGGCGCAGTCGACGAAGATGCGTGTGCATTGGACGGACGACGCTTCCAGTTGGGCTTGCTCGTCGACTCCGAATCTGAGGCGCTGTCCCAAGCATCGTCTTCGCCCCAGTCGTTAATCGAGTACGAAGAGAACTTGTTCTGCGGATTCAAGCCAATATGAGGACGAGCAGGGGGTGGTCGAGCAGACATTTCGACGTCGAGGAAGACGGAGCGAACCAGGCAGAGCACTCTCACTGTCAGTCTGCCGTAAGTACAGACAGTTCTCTAAGCGCTGGTGATCTTGCGCATATCGGGCACAAATCTCTGTACTTCGTTACCCTGCGGTGCGCCGGTAACCCTACGTTACAGTCTGTCTTGAACGCTCTATGGTCATGAATACTAGTTCCTTCCTTCCAAATGCTCGCAGCTGAGCACAGGTCAAATGGAGCCTAATCGGAGCGAAGGCTAGAGTGATCAATTGCCAGGTATATAATACTTTATGGGCATACAAGTCAATGCGACTGGGTCGTGTGTGATTTCATCATACACAACGCGGTTGGAAGAGAACCCCTTAGCTGCTGTTAGTGCTGGGGACCTGTTCCGCAATCCAGGCACCGAGCGTCTCGGGGTTCCTCGTCTGTATGTAGACGATGCCCGGCCCCGTGAAGCTGCCGAAGGAGAGTGCTCAGACCATGGTAGAAACCAAATAGGAACGCAGAAGCACATACCGGCAGACAAGACCCTCGTCAGTATGCGAAGCAGAGAAGAGGCCGCCAGCGTCGACGCGCTCGACCTTGTACTGCGCCGTCCACGCCACCAGGTGTCCGTTGTCGACTGTGGAACACGACAGAATCAGAACCACTGGCTATGCAAATGCCAAGACTTCCGGAATGAACGCACCTATCCACTGCTCGCCGGGCTGGAGCGTCCTCGAGGTGATCGCGCCCAAGCTCTGCACCCACATCACGCCGGTGCCGTTGACGTGATACACGAAGAGGCCCTCTCCGGAGACTACAAGCGGTGAGGCCGTGAGCGTCAGTGTCTCGCGGGGAAGAGCGGTCAAAATGGGACGTACAGATCGCCTTGCCAAAACCCTGGGATTTGGTCGTACGCGTCACCCCCATCGTACAAGCGAGAAACGCGTCCTTGCCCACGGACCAGTTCGTCCTTCCGTCCAGGGTAATGGGGACGACATCACCCCAGGTATCAGGGGCAAGCATGACCTCTCCGGGCCCAGTGAAGATGGACTCGGACATCTAGATGGCACGCCAATCAGTCAGACTCCACTCGGTCGCGGAACGTTCAAGGGTTCGCCGCACCTCGCCGCCGGTCAGGAGCTTCTTCACGCTGAACTTGAGCTTGCCCTTGATGCGAACGGTAGCGTCCATGGCGACCATGCTGCCGGGCTTGGCTTTGATCTCGGCCCCAGGCTGCAGGCGGACGTAGAGCATGCTGTTGCTGTCGCGATGGTCGATGCGGAACTGCGCGCCCTCGGCCTGCCCAGTGGTGGGGACGCTCGATGCTCCTTGCGGTTGAGGTGCGTGCTGAGGAGGCGGGGCGCCGGGGTACCCATGAGGAGGTGCGGGAGAGCCGTGAGGCGGCTGAGGATAGGACTGCTGGTGTTGAGGCTGATGTCCAGCGGCGCCGGGGTAGCCAGGTTGGGGATAGCCCGGTGCGTAAGACATCCTGCAGACAAACACAAGTCAGCCTTGATCGCGGGTTAGATGTCCTGGGAGGAGGCTCACTCGGTGGAAGATTGTAGTGGTGGATTTGATGTGGACGACATAGGGATGGCAGTGGTTATATACTCCCGTGCGCCACTTGTCACCGAGCGTGCTCCTGTAACGTGGCGATACCACCATCACCGGAGTGGAGTCCAAATGGAAGAACCGATCAATATCTTGAAGTCGCACCGCCCTAGATGATGAATCCGAGAGCACCGCAGCAGAAGCCATGTCTTTCATCGCCTTGTATCGCGAGTGCGGAGAAACACGGCTGAGGGGCCGGTGTCACAGGGGCTCGCGTACAAGCATCGGGAATAGGAATGCAGCAGCATGGATAGCCTAGCGGCTGGGACATTCACTTCTGGCTGCCACATCTTGTGGCGCCGGGACGACGTACGTCAATTGTGGACACCCTTGTCCGGGGATAGCCTCATCAAACTGAGGGACCTCGCCAAGCTCAAAGCAGATCACGGCCCTGCAACTCGCCTTGAAGCTCTTTTTGTCTGCACAACCTATCTCATCATGAGCATGGGAATCAACGGGGATAGAAAGAAAGCTCGCCTGTTCGTGCTGATCCCTGTGGTTATAGCACGCCGTCGGCAATGAACATGAACAGCGGAAGCCGGAAGGGCTATTCACGGTGTAAGTGAGACGTCTACATGGTGCTCTATGCATCACCTCACGCGACCGAACGCATACATTACCTACAATACGAGGTTCGACCATGCGTGATGAGTACTTATAAATAAGACATCGGGAGAGGGAGAAGGAAAGACGCTGACACTGTATGTAGTGACCTCCGTGAGGCGTCTATCGTACCGTCGGAGTGATTAGATAGGCGCCGGGGATCTTATCTCCACCCGCTGGCTCCACCTCCGATGACTTACCGATGACATCGTCTCCATTCACCTTGCGGTTTATGTCTGCCTTGACTAAGCTTCTTCTGCACTATCACGACGGCCGTGGACTTAACCACAACGCCCTCGCAACTCTTTCAATTCCTGCCGTCTCAGACTTCAAACTACTCGTCACTACAACCCCGAAGCATTTACTTGAAGCTTCAGAACTTCCTCCTCGCTGGGACTCTGTTTGGGATTATGGCCATCACACCCTCGCTAACGGTTGCGGTCGACGCAATGACACCTTCTGAGTCCAGAGAAGCTGCGTTGCACGGGTACGTCCTCATGCATCTTGTTCCACAACTCTTCATGGTCCTTTCCACCTCCCCATCACTCACGCGACTTTCACTACGGCCGCATCTCATCCAGTCACCGCGCCCTGACCCCCATCCTCTCTGGAGCCATTTCCGGAGGCATCGTGGGCGTTGCTTGGATTATTGGCATCATCGTCTGGCTCTATAAGCGGCACCGTCGCGCGCGTCGTGCAAAGGCGGCCGGATACCGGAGCTACCGCGAGTTCCTCGACCCGCCCAAGAAGCAGGACGCGTTTATCATCCCCCCAGACCCTGCTGTTCTCAAGGGCCAGGCACGCCCTGGGCAGAAGTTTGTCTTTGAAGAGGAGAAGCACGGGTCGAAGGGGAAGAAAGATTTCAAGCTCAAGCATGCGAGCACGGTGCCCATTGCGGAGGGGGACGAGCGGCCGCATGGGGAGAAGGAGAGTGTGCCGCCTGGGATGGAGCATAGGTCGTCTGCGCCAACACGATTGCCGGACCGTGCGCATGCCTCGTCGCCGCCAGCCAGCAACGGCGGGACTAGGGAGGTAGCCGGGCAGCAGGCTCGTCACCAGTCAAATCCTTAGACTTGGATCACACACGGTCTGTATCAACGCTTCTCCTTGATGCCTTTTCCCTGACCATCGACGCCGTGCATTCAGATGGAATGATTTACACGGGTCTTGCACGATTTCTCATGACTCGTACCGTCTGCGATTGTAGCATTGGTCTGTCCGCGACATGTAATTCTATACCCTCGTTTCCTTATACTACTCATCATGTCACAGTTTCATTGCTTCTCGACTTCGCAACCATCCCGTAATATGATTCCAGATGCTTTGAAAAGAGGATCAGATCGCCGACTCGCCCCCATTGACCCCGCTGGCCCTTGGGACGACTCCCCCCGTGGATCATTCATTACTGAGCAAGACATCGCACTTGAAGTAAGTTTCAGTATAAACAGCCACTGCTTGTCCGCTAAGTGACTTCTAACGCCCAACTACTGGCGGCGTCTCATCTCCACAGCGGATCCCCTCGCCTGAACGACCCGCCTTACTACGCATAGGAATGAACTGCGGGTCAAACTAAGACTGCGGTGACCCAATGTGGGCTGCGGACTTCGACAATGGCCAAAGCGCGTCTCCGCATTGTCACTGGCCGGCGGCGCTTTGGCATGGAGCTGTCACATATTTATATCGCTTGTGGCCTTCGTCCAAAGCCACGCCATCTCAACCATGTTCAACTCTTACCCCCACCAGAGCTCTTCACACCGGCACACCGTCCCACTTGACGAGGTCGCCGACCAATTTGGCGCCCAGTTGCCAACGGGAGGCGACACCATGGACAACCGTGCCCATCCAGGTGGTTATCGGCGTCGAGCTCGTGGTTCTGAGCCAGATGCCGCCGACATCGCCATGCATGCAAGTACCTCGGCGCACACGCCTGGTGGGGTGCAGTACTTCGAGACGCCGACATTGCCACGCCGAACCACAGGTCGTCAGGTCGTCCTCGCATCTGCAGCTGCCTGTCCTCCAGTCTCAGCGACTCAGGCGCCCCCTCGCTCGTTGAGAGGTGGAAGCAGAGAAGCCATCGAAGAATATCTTCGGAACTACTTCCATACCCAGAACAAGACACCTTCGTACGACGAAAGGGTTGACCTAGCCAATGCTACGGGAATGCAGACTGAGGCAATCAAATTTTGGTACGTCAACTTACCTGTAACAAGATCGAATTGACGTATACACCTTTTGATCGAAATTCGCCTGTATCGCAGGTTCCAGCGTCGGCGGCAGGCGGAGGCGACTTTTGCACCACAAGGAGAGTCTCCACGGCAGGCGGAACAGAAGCGGCGTTGCATTGTTCGGGCGGATGCGCAGACGCGGGACATCAGCAAAGTCCCGAAACGATTGCAGGCGCGTGCAAGCGCTTGCGAGCACCACAATCCCTCGCAAGCGGTGTGAGGATCGCAAGCGCATACATAGAACTCTCGATACATTGCGCACGGCGCAATCTCCCCCTCAGCCGAATGCAATCGCTTGCGAGCCCGACAAGCGCAGGTGGGTCTTGAAGTCGTATGCCCAGCTTACTAGCGAATGGACCATTTGGCAAGGAGAACCGGGCATGGCCGTAGTACGGCGTAGGGAGGGGAAACCGGGACAGCATTCCCTGACGGGACGGTAGAATGCTTGAACTAGAATAGGCACATAATAAACC
>ML211640.1:0-16821 GCA_004369055.1 Polyporus arcularius HHB13444
ATGATCCTACAAAGTTTCAAAGATGGGGGATCAAAAGTGTGACTTAGGCCGAGTTAACAATGTCACGCCTTCGTGACGGGTATGAAACCCGCGGGTTTTGTGACCCGTGATGACGCGTGACATTGCTGTGCCCACATAAGTGACAGTTTTTATGCTGTGACCTTGAAACTTTGGGAAGTTGTTCTTGACATATCTAGCTCAGTTTCTATCCGTTTTGGACGATATTGGTACCGCCAGAAAGCGCTCGGCAAGGCGCACAAAACTGGCGCCCAAAAACCCGTGAAAAACCCGTGCCATTCCCTACCGATTCCTCGTGACGATTGTAGGGAGGAAAGTTGGGCAGCCGGAGGACATCGTGCTGAGTTGTTGGGGAAGGGGTCTGAAATGCGACGTTGGATGGCGAAGGCTCGTTCTCAGATTGGTCTGCTAGTTATGCTCGCGGCTACTCGGTCCCGCGCACTCAGCTAGCCAAAGTTGTAGGGTAGGAAAGAACGCAAACGAATAGAACACACATAAAATCTTCCTAGACGTAACTGCAGAGACAGAGCGTGCGAGCCTTCCATGAAAATAGCAGGACAGAGACGTGGAAGGAAACCAGACGAGAGTACACGCGTTACCATCACGTCCTTGTAGGCACCAAGAAGGGAGTAGACCTGTTGAAAGAGCGGCGCGGAGGTCATGGGACGGAAACGGACAGACCGCGTGCATATGCAGAGACGGAGGGAACGGAGGGGCAGTACGTCACAGACGGGCGTTGATCACAGCATCGGGTGCGCGAGACCGAGCGAGAACAGTATTAGGCGTACATATGACGGCCAGCCTCCTTACGAGGGGAAAGGTCTGCGTCGAACTGGCGGATGTGGTGGGACGCGACGCGTTGTTATCACGTGCTGGGGACGTCGCACGTGCAACGTATGGTAGACGCGTCAGCTAATCTGACGCGGCGCTAGTCGCGCAGTAACTTCGGAGAGAGGAGGGCCCGAGGGCTGCCCACACGGCCGAGATGGCGTGCCAGAGCGATACCTCCTCATCCTGTGCGCGGTCGGAACCCAGACGGTTTGTGGCCGTGGAGACGGCATGCATGAGGTGGGCGCGGAGAGCTCGTACGACTTGTAGGGCCAGCCGTGGAACGGCAGGAGGAGAGCTAGTCTCGTATGACGCGCTGCGTGCATGGCTGCTAACAGTATATTCACACCAAAGTGGGTTTCTCCTGAGGAGGTAGTGTCTTAGTTTCAGACAATACGTGTATGCTACATGTTCAGAAACGATTTGGACCAACGACGTGGCAGCTCGAGTTGCCAGCGGTCGTGGGAAAAACGCGCCGTGGTGGCGGTTGCAGGAAGAGGAGCGTTTTTGGCAGGGGCCTCCCTTGCGCGATGATTTCGCGCCTGCGCACAAATCCGGGATTGCACATTTGCCACTCTCCTTAATTACATAATGCCCCTGGTTTCTTATCGGAGTGTTCAGACGGGCAGCCGCAGTCTATCCGCCAAGTTATAGAGTTTATTCTCATGTACTACGGGTGCTATAGAAGTTCCATGGAATTGAGAAGACTTAGGATTTACGCCGCAGCGGGCGCCTGGCGGCGGGCAAGGAAGTGGCGCCTCGCAAGCTCGGCCCGAAGCCCTGGGCGCCTCGCAAGCTCGGCACTGACCCTGACGGCCTCGCAAGCTCGGCCGCGCACATGGCAGCCACGTGGACCCCCCCCCGCTGCGCCATTAGTTATAGATAGATCATCTGTGATGGTGTTTCCCCCGCGTTCGCACGAGGCGACTGGCATGGTATCTTCCACCCACTCACCACAGTCTGCGACTTATCCAAGCAAACGTCTTAGTTTGATTGCCTCTCACCTTCGCCAATCTACAACCATGTCCAACAAGCTTAAGGTCGTCGTAACTCGTGACTTGGGTCCGGATGTTATGCCATTGCTCCTCAATAACAAGGAGCTAGACGTGAGCGTTTGTGTGCTTGAGTGGAGATGCAGGAGCTGAACAGCAGCGCAGGTCGTCGTGTGGCCGCATAACAGCGTTTGCGACCGTAAATGGTTGCTGGAGAATGCTGCCGGTGCTTCTGGTATCCTTGTCATGTTATCCGAGAAGGTATGCATGGACGTCTTTGATGTCTCGATGTAGCATTGAGACGTTTCGCAGCTGGACGCAGAGCTCTTTGACGCAGCAGGCCCATCCCTGCGCGTTGTTTCGACTATGTCCGTCGGCTATGGTAGGCGTTCCGCAACGTCTTTCTCGGTGATTCTGACGCCCTGCAGAGCACGCCGATCTGAAGGAGCTATCCAGCCGTGGCATCCGCTTTGGCTACACGCCGGACGTCCTCACAGACGCAGGTACGCCCCTGCCCCATCCTCCTGATACCAGCCTTTGCTGATCGCCCGCTACTTCAGTCGCCGATTTATCCATCATGCTGGCGCTCATGGCCGGCAGAAACACAAAAGAGACCTTAGACATCGTCCAGTCCGGACAGGCACGTCATTTCACTGGGCACAATACGTCTGCGAGAAGCTGACGGTACATTTTCCCTCCGGGATAGTGGCCAAACTTCGTCTGGTCCCCCTACGTGTGGTGCGGCCCGCAACTCAGCGCAACGCCCACCTCGCCCAAGCGCACCGCAGGTTTCATCGGCTTCGGTCGCATCGCGCAAGCGACGCTCGCCCGCCTCATCCCCTTCGGCTTCCAGCACTGCCTGTACACCGCGAACCCGGCCACGGCCCCTGACCACGCTGCCGACGCTGCGCTCGCGGCCAAGTACGGGGTGCGCGAGCTGCGCCGCGTGCCGCTCGACGAGCTCGCGCGCGAGAGCGACGTTGTGTTCGTCCTTGCCCCGGGCGGAGCGGCGACGTACCACATCGTGGACGAGAAGTTCTTGAGGGGGATGAAGAAGAGCGCGGTGCTCGTGAACACGGCACGGGGGACGCTCGTGGACTCGGATGCGCTTGCCAAGGCGCTCCACGAAGGCTGGCTGTATGGTGCCGGGATCGACGTCGTCGAGGGCGAACCCAAGGTCGGGGCTGATCATCCATTGGTCAAGGCTCCACGGTGAGACTGGTTTGACTGACTTCCTTTCGAGGGACACGCCACTGACGAGAATGGTTCGCAGATGTGTCGTCCTGCCCCACATCGGCAGCGCGACTACGGACACTCGTATCGGGATGGCCACTTTGGCGGCCAACAACCTCCTCGGAGGGCTCTTTGGCAAAGAAATGCCGGCCGAACTCAACACCTCGCGTTAACGACAGGCCATACCGTAGAAGACAACCATGTACACCACATCTATCTAGAGCATGCTCAATGTACACGTTCCTGCCAAAACGACTCGATTGCCTTCCAAGCTACTACACACTCCGTCGCACACCACGCCAACGCTGAGACTGAGGTTTCAACGGAAGTCTATTCATCCTTTCATGCGGCAAGAAGTACACCAGTGTATGTATGTGTGGGTAGTAAGTACTAATCGTCGTGTGCGCGTGCGCCACGCGAGCTATCGTTACGCTAACGGGGCTAATGGAGGTATGCAAGGTGAGATGGAGCAGCGAAAGATGCGTGTGCGATAGATATAAATACACCAGTTCGCTCGACGAGCGAACGAAACGAGCGAAAAGAACGAAAGCGAATCAATAAGCGCAATCCATCCTCCGAAGAGAGCGACAAGCACAACAATTGAACCAATAGGTCCCGTCGCTCGAAGCCCTCAAAACCAAACCAAACTCGAGATCCGCCTACTTGGCCTCGACGGCATACCCCGCTGGTTGTGGTGGTGGCACCCGCTCGTCGCTCGAACTCGGCGTGATCGGGAACTGTTGCCTGTCCACACCCTCGAGGCCGGGGGTCTGTGGCCGCGACGGCATGGGCGTGTTGAGCTGCGAGCGGTTGTGCGCAAGGTGCGCGCGGACGAGGTGACCAGCCGCGAGCGCCGACATGAGCGAGAGCTCGCCCGCCATGACCGCCGACGCGATGATGCGCGCGAGTTGTTGGGCATTCTGGCCGGGGTTCGTCGGGTGCGCGCCCGCGACGCCGAGCATCTGCAGGACGGCTTGCTGGGGCGAGAGGATCGTGCCGCCGCCGACGGTGCCGACCTCGATGCAGGGCATCGTAACAGTCATGAGGAGGTCCTCGCCGTTGTTTGTCCTGTCAGGAGGCATCAGTAAGCGATCCAACACTAGAGGACGCGATGACACTTACGGCTCCATCAGCGTCATGCAGTTCGAACTCTCGACGTTCTGCGCGGGGTCCTGGCCAGTCGCAAGGAAAATCGCAGTGAGGATATTCGCAGCATGCGCGTTGAACCCGCCAACCGAGCCCGCCATCGCACTTCCGATCAGGTTCTTCTTCACGTTCAGGTTCGCCAGCGCCTCGACCGTCGTCTTGAGCACGCTCTTCACGACCTTGCCCGGGACGACAGCCTCCGCGACGATGCTCTTCCCGCGCCCCTCGATCCAGTTGATCGCGGCCGGCTTCTTGTCCGTGCAGTAGTTGCCCGAGAGCGCGAGCACGACCATCTCCGGGAACTCCTTCGTGAGCAGGTCGAGCGCCGCCTCCGTCGCCTTCGAGATCATGTTCATGCCCATCGCGTCGCCCGTGCGCGTCGCGAAGCGGACGAAGAGCGTGCGCCCCGCGAGCGCGCACTTGATCTTCTGCAGACGGGCGAAGCGGGACGTCGACTCGAAGGCCTCCTTGATCGCTGCGTAACCCTCCTCGGACTCGATGAACGCTTTGGCCTCCGCAGCGCGCACGATGGACGGGAAGTCGATAGCGGGACCACGCGTCATGCCGTCAGCAGTGAGGACCGTGGTGACACCTCCGCCGGCGTTGAGCGCCTTGCAGCCGCGAGAAGTCGAGGCGACGAGCGTGCCCTCGGCGGTGGCCATCGGGATGGGGTACATGAGACCGTCGATCTTGAGAGGGCCGGCGACGCCGAGAGGGAGCGGCATGTAACCGATGACATTCTCGCAGCAAGCACCCATGACACGAGAGTAGTCGTAGTCCTTGACGGGGATGAGCGAAGTCTCGAGAGTCTTAGTACGAGAAGCGCGGGCTAGACAGGCATGCAGTCAGCATCGAATATACACTACTTAGGCGGGGTAACAACTTACAGATGAGTGCGCGACGAATGCGGACAGCGCGCTCAAGGTCTCCGAGCATCTTCTCGAGCGCATACGGAGCGATCTTGCCAGTCTGGGACAACAAAATCACCTCCTCGTCGTTGAGCGTCTTGAGCGCAACCGAGACCGGGCGGGGGCCGTTCTCGAAGATGTCCACGCATTCCGCAAGCGACCGGACTTCAACCTCACGCTCATACCCGGGAGTCTCGGGAGTGATGGGTTCAACGGGTGCAGGAGAGCGGATCGGGAGACGGGTGAGCGCCTGGTCAATCGACTCGAGGTTCAGCGGCCGGCTGAGCACGGCTGGCGGGGGTGCAGGGGCAGACGTCGGCTCAACCGGGGGCTCCACGACAGGGACAGCAACCGGGTGGGCAACTGCTGGCGCGGCACTGGCCATGAAAACTATAGGAGCAGGACCATGCTCTTCCTTCTCCTCCTCAGGGTCTTCTGCGATCTGGACGACAGAGCGTGCACGGGAACGGAAGCGCACGCCCTGGCTACGAACTGCGCGCATGGCCGCGAGCCCGGAGCCTGCCGCGATACCCTTGAGGAGATAGCCGTTCAAAACGACGCTGATAGCGAGCAGGGCAACGATCCACTTCGAGATGACCGGGTCACCGACGAGGGAGCTCCACGAGGACATGAACTTCTCGATGGCCTCACCAGTGTTGGTGTTGGCGGCATGAACGGTGGGCGCAACAGTGGGGATCGCGTGGATGTAGACTGGTGGGGCAACCTTGACGATGACCTCGACCGGCTCAGTACCTTCGACAGCGGCGGGAATGCTGACGGTGGCAGCAAGGGTGGACAGGACGCTTGCGATGGCGGGACTCGTGATATCGACGCGAGGCGCAGGGACAGCTTCGGGCCGAAGGGGATGTCTCAGGTGGCGGGCGTTCGTAGTCGCAGGCGTCAGGGTCGTGCAGAAGTTCAGGATGTGTAGCGTGAGGAAAGAAGCGATCTAAGAAGAGATAGACTGGTAAGTAGGGGCACCGCCACGGCCACAATGTGGACGCACCAAGAGAAGCTTCAGTCGCGCCATGGGATTCTCCTCGGCCTCCTGCATCTTGCCACCATCCTTGAAGAAGGAACCCTTGACACCAATGACAGAGTTGGTAGCCCGCTGGGGCATGCTCTTCGGGACCTCGGCAGCGATGTTCTGCTTGCTGTTCGAACGGGAGAGGGCACCACGGACCGGGGCGCCGTTGGCCTTCACGGCAGTGATGGAAGCGGACCTGGATCGCGACATCTCACGGACCTTCTTAACGCGACGGACCTGGAGGTGATAGCGTAAGAAAGCAGTTCATGAGCGCAACGAAGAGAGTGCAGTCCAGCTCCCGCCGCAACCTCGGGGAGAGGAGAGGATGCACGTGACGGCGATCGTATAAGCGCTGTCGTGACGTAACGGCGCTTGCACAGGGTGAATGAAGAGTGTCAAACTTACCTCAACCATGATGGTCAACACGGCGGTGTACCAAGTGAAGGTCATAAAGCAGTCCATGGCCAAAGCGACGGCAGCGACAGCGCAGAACTCCTTCAGGCCGCCGACGCGGCTGTTGACGCCAACGAAGAGGACCGCAATCTCGAGCGCATAGTCGCGCAGGATAACATTGCCGACGCGGTCAAGGGCCTCGAGGATGACGGCACCAGCAGGCTTCATACGACCGTCCTCCTGGGGCTTGAGCATGTGAGGGTGCGACATGACTGCCCGGGCGAGACGGAGGGGCTTGTCGAAGCCGACCGTGCAAACGAGGAATGGAAGGGCCTCCGTGAGCGCGATGGGATCCAGGGGGATGTCCAGAGATCGGCAGAGAGGAAGCGTGAAGAGGAAGGAGATGATTGCGGATGAGAAGATGCCAGTGGAAAGCCAAAAGTTAGAACCCAGGGCGCGGGACGCCAGGAATAGCCTCGCGAACGTCACATGCATCAGGATGTAGCCTGTGAGCACGACGAGGATGTCGAGAGAATCCGCTTTCTACAATGGGCTCAGATGAAGCCGAGTGCACCATGATGATGTAGACGCACCTTCGTGAGCTCCCAGAAGCGGAGTACGAGTGCACTGAGAGCATATGCGACCCATTTGGTGCTCTTCATCTCGCCAATGCTTTCCTGGCGCTTGCCGGCGTCGACAACATACTTGACACCGTCGACAAGGAGTGTCTGTTCTCGCCGGAGCGCGCCGAGCCAGTCCTCGCGAGTGCCTGGCTTGAACGAGAGCGTGAGGGTAGTGGTCGAGCCGGGTTCGGAGACACCGATGAAGCACGAGGCCTCCGAGGCGTTGGAGCCCGGGACATGGCAGAGGGAGGAATATGGCTTGCCGGAGAGAGCTGGTACGCTTGACACGAGGTGCTGCGCGACGGCAGTGGCATCGAGAGGAGCAACCTAGAATAGAAGTATGAGCATGAATGAACGTGTGACTATATGCGCGTAATGCATGACGAAGTGGGTGCAGAGCGTTCGGAAGGACTGCGGAATGAGGCAGGACACGTACGGATTGGGACTTCTCGTCGAGGCTGAAGACGAGCTGCTGCAACTCCAACGCTTCGTAGCCGGGACCAGGATGCTTCCAGACCTCGACCCAATCATGTTTCGTGACGGCAACCCACTCGCCGTTGGTGAGTCGCGCGTAGGCGGGCCGGAGTGCAGGAGGTTGTGACGAGGCGAAGAAGGACGAATGCTTGATGCCCGAGAGGATGTGGAAGTAGGCGAGGGTCCCAAGCACGAAGACGGAGACTATCGTCTCGATGGGAGAAAAGACGGTGTGGGTAGACAGCGGCCGGAGTATAGCACGCATTTTGGCGGAGAGTGTGGGGGGAAGGAAGTGTGTAGGCGAAGCGCAAGTGCGACCCAATAAATGGAGGGAATAAACAGTCTACGAGGCTGTATTAGAAGGCGTTGCGTGGGCTGAGCAAGGGATAGACCGGCGATGTCAGAAGAGGCCGAGTCGTACGAGAAAGGCGAGCGCGTTGACAGACCTTGCAGACCGCCTCGCACGGAGCGCGTAGTAGAGTTCGTCTACGGAGGAGGGGAGGCGCACGACGCGGATGAACGCGTCGGCTTTGCGGACGTCGATGAAGACGGGGTCGACACAGGCGACGGCGGTGAGGGAAGCCTGGGGTCGGAGGGGGACGAAAGGAAAGGATGTGGGACGACTCGCCGCCAATTATTCGTCCGGCTAATAACGCATCAAGCCATGCCTATATATGGTATCGCACCTGCTTTTCCAGATCACCGGAGAGGCGCTCGCCCCGTTCCGTCTTTCGTCCTCTCCGTCCTCTGAATCCGCACCGGCCGTCGCAACTCCTCCAAGCCCTGGCTCGCTGGCACGGCTGGCGTAGATGCACCTGCTCTGGTTCCGCCCGAAGTCGCTTTCTGCTTGCATCTGACCGGGGCTATTGTCCTGCGCGTATTGTCTGTGTCCCATGAACGCTGGCTTCATTTCGACATGTCAGACCACCTTCTTCAGGAGCTCCTATGCAAACCCCGGACGCTTTGTGTCCGAGTCTCCTGCCGACCCCGGAGATCGTTCCATCCTTCCGGCGTCTCGCCCTCCGACACCGCTGTCACCAATCGTTTCGTCTAGCCGCACGTCCCGGTCTGCTCGCCATTGCATGATCTCCCCTTCGACAGCATCCTTGCATGCTCGCCGGTGTGTACTTCAAGTGGCGGGCGGGCATGCCCCGCGAGTATGTATGTACTGCACGGAACTTCTAGCGCATCAGGAACGGGGCTACTATCCGCGTAGTCCGATCCAAGGCGGAGCATCTCTCGAACGCCGGCCAAATTCGCGGTGAGAATGTACGTCAACTGTGGCATCTTATCGTGTCAAGAACGGTCCGAAGCCATCCCGGCTGTCTCCCCCCTCACCCTCACAATTCTGCCGCTCCGCTCAATTCATCGATGGGCGTTCAGCCACTTGCGTCGCTCATGCACGGTCAAGACCGAATCAGCACACTCTCGAGTCTCGGTGGTGCTGCCATATCGTCCAATCTGTCACCATCCCATTGAAACGAGCATTTGTATTTACTACGGGACAGCTACGGGATGTAGCAGACCACCCACTGCCTTCGGCTGGACCGCCTTCGCGCCCTTCTATCTGCAATTCGCGAGCTCCCTATCATCTCAACGTGGGAGTATCTAACAGCGATACAGACATCGACCGCACAACAGCACGCTATCGCGGACATCCTCCTCGGAGTCGCACAACTAAACCAATTTCGGCCCGTCGCGCTCAGCTCACCGGGCTTTTCTCCTCCAGAGGCGCCCCTCAAGTCGTTCCACCCCTAACCGCACTATACCGCTCGCACCTGTCCCGTCCGCACGGACGTCGGTGCCTGAGCGTCCAACGCACGCCGTCCTGTCCGAACGGACATGTCTGCAGCAAGTCAGCTCCTGACAATCGCTCTTATCGTCTGCTGGGATACAAAACCTCGCCTGACCCGCGCACCTCCCGTCCTCACGCCATCCGCCTCGGCCATGGCACACCTCTCTATCTGTCCATCTGCCTTCGGCCGGTTTCCCGACACGACAAGCCCGTCTATCTCTCGAGTCTTCGGCAATGCTCAGACGTACCTGAGGACATATCTGGGGCTTCTATCTCGTTCGTTCGCTAGTGGGCGCCCCAGCTAGCCAGGTCTGAATCGCCCACAGTACTTGACAATACCTCCACAATACCGTCCGTCTGAGACGTAAGTGCTACCCCCAGCCACCACCGCCTAACCCCCTCCGGTAACCGGTTCGTCCCCAGTCCCAGTCCCAGTCCCAATCCCAGTCCCAATTCCAGAACAACCCCCCACCATGCAAGCACCGTGACGGCCATGTTCCCGAATCCCGACGTACCTCCTCCTCGCCGCCGCTATCCGGCTGGGACTCGGAAGTCGATCCAGGGCGGACCCACACGCACCCACACCGCGGAGGGGCGTGAGGCGTGGGACGGTGCCTTGGCGACGTACGGTCGACTGCAGGCTGCAGCTGCGTTTTCCGCCGTGCGCATGTCCTCGGTCGGAGCAGCCTGAGCGATCGATCGCAGATCGGTCGTCTTCTCTCCCGGGGGGTTCCTCGCGAGGCTCCAGCCACCCTCCATTCCTGTACATGTCAATATTGCTGTCAAGGGCCAAGCTGCGCACTGGTGCTTCGAGCCCCGGACGGTGCATATTAGGGGAATCACTATCAATGAATGTCGTTCAGTGGTCTAACTATGCATACGCCCTATCGTCCGCAGCCATATTGTCAAACGTCTGGGCGAGAACGCGAACCTTGGCATCCGGCGAGCTGGTTCAGGACCGTACCCCAGTATTCTGCGCCAACCTGGACATTGGAATGGCCAAACATATCACAAGATCCGTCTATCCGAAGAGCCACTACGTCGGCGCCCGGGGTATGTACGAAATTAATGGTGGTACCGTACTCATAGTTCGCGAAGGTCACCCGTTGGGGTCAAGCTCCCGCTGATCTTGCATCATGTACCACCTACCACAGACCTACCATGCATCTCATGCGTCATCACGCATAGCCTGAGAGCATACACTAGTGAAACAATTCGCAGTACGCGCATCACCCTACAGCCAGCTATGCCGTCATCTCCCCTCCCTAGTGCGTCGGTAAGCCCCCCGGACGGTGCATGTCATTGACAGGGGATATCAATATTGATGTCATTCGGTAACCGCGGTAGTCTGACAGTGACTATGCATGTATTTACTTACGCCCTATGGTCCGCAGCCCTTGTCAGCTGCCTGGGCTAGAACGTAGAGCTTGCATCTTGCATCCGGTGAGCTGCCTCAGGACCGTCACGCGTCAGACTGTCGTCTTCGCCGACTGGGAATGGTCAAACATACCGCAAGACCCGTGTAACAGAATCGGAAGAGAAGAGCCACTGCGTCGGCGGGGTAGTTACTGTACGAATCATGGTACCGTACTCATAGATCGCGAAGGTCACCCGCCGTCGCCGTCGCCGTCGCGGGTCGAACTCCCGCTAATATACCACCTACCATGCGTCTCATGAGCCTGCGAACATAGCCTACGAGCATAGTGAGTATAAGTAGCAGCTTCCCGTGCCCTTGGGTGACCGTTCGTGAGACTCAGAGCAATCCGCACGGGTCCCGGTGTGATCCACACACTTCAGCATCTATCAGGAGACGACCATATCAACGTTCCGCCCTACTCCTCAGCCTCATCCTCGCCATCCGAGTCGATCTCCCGCTCAGCGACTACGTGTCCCCACCGATGCCACCCGTCCCCTCTCTTCTCCCATTCGAAGTCGCCCGTAAACGCGGCGCGCCTCAGGGATGAGGAGTGCCGATCGTACGCGGCGAGCGCATGGCGTTGATCGTCCTCGTTGCGCGCGAAATCGTGAGGCCCTCCATCGACGCGTGTCTCCGCCATCCCGCTGACTGACACGACGGGCATCTTGTCACAGAGCAGAAACGTATGCAGGCGGGGCATCCGTTCCAACAGCGGAGCCAGCGCCGAGACCTCCTCTAGGCCATAGCCGTGCTGGATACGCCGAGAACAGAGATCAGCACACAGGGCACGGCGGTACGGTACGGCAAGGACGGGCGCACGCACCTCTCCTGTCCTGACTTGGAGCAATATATAGAGATACTCCAGCTCCTCAAATAGCGGCAGAAGGTCCTCCAGGAAAGGAACAGACAGCTCCGAGACGAGGAAGCTGAGGCGGGCGAGGCGGGCCCCGGAGAACCGCAGTGCGCGTAAGGCAGGACGGGCCACCAGATGCCACCCTTGTATGCCGAGGTGCTCTGCCATGGCATGAAACCGCGGAATACCATACTGCACATCTTCCAGCGTGACAGCCCTGATAGGCCGTCGGTGTTGTGCGCGTTCGGGGAGGAGGGCCACAAGCTCGTGCGGTGAGCATGTCACTTCCTCGAGGTTTGGGAACGCAGTAGGAGCGATCTGAGCAGACGACCAGCTTCGAGGAATTACGAGAGCACGGATGCTCGACGTGCCTTGGAACGCTGGCTGGGAAAGAAGGTTGGGCGGGACGCAGAGTTCCCTGAGCGCCGGGAAGGAGGGCGTAGACGGCCATGTGGACCGCAAGCCGCTCTCGGCACCGTAGGGAAGTGAGAACGACTGGAGTGTGTGTCGGCTGGCTACCAGCAATGCGTCGATGAACGCTTCGTACTTGTGGGAAACGAAGCTAGACCTGGTCTCCAGTCTCAACGTCTTCAAACCGCGGCCAGTAACAGCGAAAGGCATCACCACCCCGTCGCCGTCTTCCAGCGCAACACGGGGCAGGTCCACGTCAATATCGATACTGTGGACGAATGGGAGAGTACCATTGGCGAGAGTCGTGAAGGTGTCGGCTGTAAGATAGATGCACATCCGGCAAATGAAGCTGCGGAGACCCCCCATGCGCGGAACGGCTTGCGCTAGTCTGCGTCTCGCAACATCACGTTGCTTTCTCTCGAGTGTCGACGCGTTGGCCACGTCATAAGCCGTGTCGTGCAGAGAGATGGTCTTCACGAGGCTGGCGAGGTCTCGTTTGAAGCTGGTCTTGCTGGGGGGTAAGGCAAGGGTGCGAACACATGCGTAGATAGCATGAAACAGCTGAAGATCAATGGTAGAGTAGAGCGCCGGGGTCGCGAGTTCGTTGAATGTTCTATCGGAGAGCGCGATGGAGTAGAGTGTGCTGTGGTCGGCCGCTTCGCAGACGAGTTGTAGCAACTCGACAGGAAAAGACGCGGAGGCGGATGTCGTCGGAGGCATATCAACTGATGTCTCAGTTATCATCACTCCAGAGATCACAGTAAGCACCTGTGTGCTCGCGAGCGCAACCCGGAGACGTGGTGGTACTTGGTAGAGGTGGCTAGTGGTGGTCCGAGTTGAGTTGTGGGCGCTCGGTAAGCCAAAGGTTGCTACGCACTGCCACCACGGCAGCGAGGTTAACTCATACGAACGATCCCTTTTGCTCGCGAGTTGCAAACCCGACCCTGGAGGGGCCGCAACGCAACGGCAAGAACAATCGTACAGCATGTCTGTTCACGAACCGCCGGAACCCGTGTTATACACGGGTACGTATCAGTCCGTACCGCAATCCTAGGACGCGTGCGCTTATCACCGCCATTTCACCCGCACAGGTCCTCCGAGTCCTCGATCCCCTACTCCTCTTACACATTCCTACACAGTTGCTTTCTTTGAACAGGTCCACGCCTTTTTCTACGACATGGCCGAGGTTTTTGCGTCGCAGATCGAAGCCAAGCCACGACTCTCAATCGAGGTGTTCGAGCGCATCATCGAAGCCGTGTACGACGAAGATTAGCAGGTTTACCAAGCTGACTATTCACAATATCCACAGACTACCATGCAATTAAATGGCAAGATGACGACCAAACTCCGCAGGACTCGCCTGCACGCCATGGCCACTCTCGCGAAATCACGCTGCTGCCGCCACTCGAGGCAAGACGTTCTCAAGAGAATGATCGCCACTCGAGGTGTACTACTTCGCGTAAGGCAGAAGCGGAAGCGCTACTAAGAAGAGATGGCCCCGGATCATAGCTCGTGACGAGCTACATCGTTTAGCTAGCTTGCGTAGCGGGCCTGCTACACGGATACATGACGCAGGGGCTCTTCATCTCCCCGGGACGGATCACGCAACAATCCTTGAAGACCCGCATCGGATACGTCTCGACGTTCATCCTCTGTCCCTCCTTCCATAACTATGTCTCTCCTCTGGTCGTCTTCACCTGGCTCTCTTCCCACCATTCGCATTCCTAGCCTCGTCTCGCCTTCTGTTGTTGGGTTTCCCCCGATATTGTTAGCAATATGGTCTTCTCAGTGCTCATCTAGTCGTCGCTAGACCCTCACCTGTCAACCCTCAATGCGCCGCCACCAGTGTCGGTATCATTATCAACGACCTTCGTCGGTGATACCCCGCGGTCTTCGCCGCATATATTCGCAGGGCCAACTGCATGGATCCCATAGGTCTTGCGCACCGCCAACAAGTTGTCTATGTCTCCCCCCACCTCCTGCACGTTCCGCTGAATCATACTTACAAGAATCCCTCTCTGTCCCGACGATACCCATCGGCAATCGCAGTGCACGTCTGCGGCGCTCTTCGCAATCTCTCTCTTGATCCACCGACCTTCATGTTGCGGAGCTGTAGACAGACTTGCATGAGGAGCGAAGCGCACCGCATGTACCATGCCGTATGTATTGGACAATTTGTCTTCGTTTTGTCAGTCTATGTACTTGATATGTACCAAGGATGGCAGTATGTTGGTCCGATGGCGCCATACGACCGTCCGACGAGGATGGATCAACCGTCATGCTCGTATGTGCATAGATCCCACCGAACACTGCAGAAAATGATCAACTCACCAGACACTGACCACTGACAGATACGTCGATGTCCGCATGTCCACCACCACCGGATTCCTGTGCTCCATCCAACTTCGAAGCATGCTCGGATCGGGGGCCCGGGAGATAGGCTCGACAACGGTCCACAAGTTACAACTGCACCCTTGTGTTCGCCGCGCGTCGGGCACCGACATGGACCCACCGATGACTGTCTTCGTGATATTCCCGCGGGACAATCTTCAAGAGTTGCGGAGAGTTGCGGTCGCACCCTTGATTCCCTCCAGGCTCGAGTCCCGACCGCGAGAGCGAGAGCCCCAAACCGTCGTTCCCCGTTGCCTGTTGCCTCCGACAATCCGGATCTGTCAAACACTCGAGTGAGCAGCGAGCGCGGGGGTGGCACAGCGTTTCGGGCCCAATTCGACTGCGCTTCCTAGAACGTGCAGCGGTGTAACCGCGCACCTGCGCAGGCAGCAGCAAACAGCCAGAAAGGAGACGGCCTGAAACTTGAATACGGACGAGACGAGACATGAGTGCATGAGTACACGCATGCGGAGGTTGGTGTAAGGGATTGGATGTACACTTACCTGCGAACGTGCCGTACGGGATAGGCGGCGCCGAATCCCAGCCTGCGTGCTATGTATTCGACGTCTGCACATGTCCATATGTGTGGAGGTACACGCCGATCACGATATATAGATGTGTATATGCGTCATCAACTGGCAACACACCGGGCGGGTCAACGGGGAGGACGCAGTATTAACGGCGAACGACGAATGGCCAGAGGCGATGCTGCGGATACTGGCGATATGCGGGGCTGACATGGCGTGCTGCACTAACTGCAGACGCGTGCGCTATACGAGCATGAGAAGATCCAGAGGTGCGTATCATTATATGCGAGAGACGGGCCCCAATCCAATGTAATGAGCGATATGTAACCAACAACAGTATAGCAGGAAGGATAGACGACAGAATCAAGACATGTGAATGGATGTGACTGGAGCGGCACGGATGCGGGGGTGGGAGGAGAGGGATATAATACAGCGTCTTACAATGGGGAGAGCGTGAGTGTCATGTGGTACGTGAGCTGGTCGTGGCACGGGCGACCGAAGGGAACTCGAATGTCAGTGGACGTCGGCGGGGATCCGAGTCGGCCTACGGGACGACAGGCGGAATGCGGGGGCGAAGGTGGCGTGCCTGGCAGACACTTTAACACATCCAGCCAGGGGAGTGTGGCCCTTTGACGGCGGAGAGACAGGCACAGACAGCCTCCGTCCCTTGGGGAAAGGTACAGGAACCGTCGAGCGGTGGTTGTGGGTGCATGGGTAACAAGAATAGGGTGAGGTATCTTTCGCGCCTGAGCTTGGCGGAAGACCGGCCAGGGCTGCTTGGACGAGGATGGCGACCTCTCAGGTGTTGCTGCGGACCGACGCCGCCCGGAATCGAGCCGGCGCGCGAGCGGGCCACCAATCAGCGCAAACGCACGCACGAGAGCGGAGGTAGCGCGATTACAGGAGTTTGGAAGCGCGGAGGTGCTCACGAAGGACCATATCCTTGACTGGGAGGCAGAGCAACCTGATCAGCATCGTCGCACCTGCGATCGATCGAACGACTTACCCGCAGCAATGATACCGCCTGTGGTAGTTGTGTCCTAGAAGCAATAAAGTGATTGTCAACCAGGTTAAATCGAACTTCAGAGTGGACGTACTGTTACGGATGTACAGAAGCCATAAAACTTCCGCGGGATAGGTGAGTGTTCCCGGTGAATAGCGCTAAATTTGCTCCGGAAGTCTGAAGCAGCAGGAGTCAAGTCTGTCATGTAGAACCAAACCGCACGCGCTTACATTTCTGCGCTACATCAGGGTCGTTTGGCCTCTCCCCGAAGCTCCGAACGTACTTGGCGAGCCGGACGCCGGACTTGAGCTTTGATTCGAGGATGTCGCACTTGTTCAAGAAGAGAACCAGGTCGACCTTCGCTAGCATCTTGTTGGAGCAGACTTCTTTCCACAAGAGCACGCTGTCCTCCTGCCGGTAGATGGTCAGATGGAACACAGTTCGAGCTGATGAGCGACACGTACCAGTCGGTTCACGCTCCTATCTTCCGCGAGAACCTGATCGAATCCCGATATTGGCGCGAGGAAGATGATGGCTATGACATCGTCGGTTATCCGCATGAGGGATCACACGGCGCAGTGGCTTACCATTCACTGTTCATTGGTAGTTAGACGGGGCAACACATCTTGCGAGGAAGGGATCCACGAACCATCGTCGAAGAAGGGCACCCAGGTGGCTGGGGCAGGAGTATCAGCATATGCTGCATACAGATGGCTATGCAATCTACTCACGCCGCTGATACGCGCTACGTCAGCCACACGGCAGGAAGAGAGAGGAGAATA